>JAYMFT010186629.1:0-11941 GCA_038088735.1 Panulirus argus
CGCAAATCTGCCCTCCGCATCTCCCTCCCCCCCTGCAGTACCGTCCTTGCAGGACTCGATTCCCCCCCCCCCCCTACGAAGTCCTGAGCTTCATTCACGAGGTCTTCGCCACTCCGACGCGCTCACGGCCTTACCTCGTCTTCAGGACGGAGCGTCGCACGTGTACTGGCGTCCTTTAAGCACCCTCATCGAGTCGCCCCGCTACTCTCCTCACCCGCTCTGTCGATCCGGCTGACGACACGGCATCATCTGCTTGCAGCGGGAGCGGTTGCGCCGGCAGCTTCCATTTCGTTTCTCGGTGATCGCACCGCTTTTCGCCCCAACTCGACCCCATCCGTAAAGACGGTAAGAAAGACATACATCATCATATCTCACAACCGTATCGCACTCCAGTGTTTATTTCAGTCGTCACACACACACACACACACACACCTTCCTGATCTTCATATCAACACTGGGATACCAACTACCTCGCCATACCAACACCCGCTATCTTGCCATAACAGCACCTTCGAGAGAGCAACCACCCTTAAGGATAAAGGCGCAAACGCGGCGGCCTTTTGACGAGTACTCTCTGCATTGCCAGCAGCGAGCAGTGCGTTGCGTCAGTGTTTCACGTTCTCTCTCTCTCTCTCTCTCTCTCTCTCTCTCTCTCTCTCTCTCTCCCTCCCTCCCTCCATGTTAGTCGTACAGTATGTGGCTCCTCCCTGGTGGTGTAACCTTCGCCTTTACTGCCTTTCCCCTCCCCACCCCCTCTCTGCCGCAGCTCTGCCCAAGACTCGGTGGAGGAGCAATGTTTGTGTGTGTGTGTGTGTGTGTTGGGGTGCCTTGCAGGAGGAGATTGCATGCTCATCTCAGCCGGTATGTGGTACGGCCCCGCCCTCCAATTTGCTTGCTGGGTCCTAGACTGAATTCCGGCAGTACAAGGGTCACGGAACAGACGGAGCTCTGGGAGGCAGGAGAGCCTCAGAACAGAGGGAGCTTTTGGAAGGGGGGGAAATCGAAGCCCCCTGGAGAACTTTCCTCCCCCGATATATATGCACGTGGCAAGTGGGGCTCTGGCGGTTACGTGTGAAGGGGTGACGTTTCGCGGTAAAAGTTAAAAGGGTTGGAAACTACAGATTCATAAACCAGTTGGGAGAAAGTAAAGCTGGTTCTCCCAGGACGAGTCTCCTCCTGGGGCGAGAGGGGTGGCCACACCTGTATATAGTATCACCGCCGTGATGCGTGCAGCTGGAGGGGGGCGCTTCCACCTGCACGTCCACCCCCCCCCCCTTATGGCGCCCAAGCTCGTGGAGGTGGTGATGGTCAGCTGGACGTTCCTGGCGCCCAGCACGTGCAGGGCACCTGAGGTGGGGGGAGGGGACGACGATCGAGAGGCACGTGGCACGACTTGTTATGCAACACTGAAGTTGAGAGTTGCCTGTGAGGGGGGGGGGGGGCGGGGGGTCTCTGCCTGTCTCTTGCTGATCATGTGTTGCTGTTGAGACAGCTGACTGCTGCTGCTGCTGCACCTGAAGGTTTGTTGGGGAGCTGTCTGTCTTTCTTCCCTCTTTCTGATTAGCAGCTGCTCAGCAGACAGCTGACTGCTGCCTCCTCCTCCTCCACCGCTGTACGTTTTAGCCACCTGGTGGTGAGAGAGAAAGGAAGTAATGAAACTGAATACATTAAGCACCTCAGAATTATTTCATGTTTTTGGATGCGTTAAACAGTCTTCACGAACTGCAAGACATACATGCGAACAGGACTTCATGTGCCGGGCGGGTCCTGCTGCAGGCGTCCACGGAGAACTTACTGGACGGCTCCTGGAGAGCGGCGGGCCGCCGCCACCCGCGCGGAAAATTCTGAACACACAGTCCAGGTGTAATAATCATTTCTTTTGATGGAGGGCTCATCGAGGTGATTGATGGCCGGCTTGCCTCCTCTGGGCGTCCGCCTAATGTCCTACCACAGGGTTAAGTGGTTTGTTGGTTTCATCATTATATTTCCGAGGCCGCAGTGATGTAGCCTGAGCTAGACGCTACTACAGGCGCTTGGTAAACTCGTGTGTGTGTGTGTGTGCGTGTGTGTGTGTGTGCATATATAGTTTATACAAATGGAAATGGCTGTTAGACTTGTTACAATGGTTACATTGGTGGGCTGAGGGCCGCATGCGTTCAGTACATAGGTTATAGGCACGGTACGGGATGGGTCATTACCCACGCACGACCGATGTAATATGAACCTGAAATAGTCTTTGTGGTGTGCATGACTCCCCACAAATATTAAGTGGCTTTCCTGTGAGGCAGGAATGATCTTGCAGTTGTACGCAATGGTTTGCAACCAGTCCAGCCAGTGTTGCACATTGGTGCACTCTGACAAACTACATTTACCGGGACGTTTGCTCACAAGTACGCTGCAGTTCACGTCCGGGAAAAGAAAAAGGGAAATTTGGGGTGAGGGTAGGAAGGGGATGCACGGCTGAGCGGCGGCCACGAGTGTAGATAAAGTTCCCAGAAAAAGTTTCATAAAACGATGATCAAGAAAACTCCCTCCTGCAAAACTAGGAAGAAAATGTGAGCCGTAAGGGGGCCGGAGAGACGAGGGAGGATGATTTGAAAGCGAGGGGAAAGAGATAGAGAGAGACGGGGAGGAGGTAATAGTGTGAGGCAGGTGGGAGGAGGGAGGGAGTGAGTGAGTGAGGGTGAGAGGCGCTCGTGATAGTGAGAGGGAAGTGGACTGGGGAGTGTGGGAGGGCGAGATGAAGTGGTTATTGAGAGGGGGGGAGGGAGGTGGGATGGAGATTGGGCAAGACACCTACACCCTTTCTGTAAATGGTCACTTGTCTCGGCCCCGGACCACCACCACCACCACTGACGCGCTGCTGGACGGTGGGAGACGGGGAGAGACTCTCTCTCTCTCTCTCTCTCTCTCTCTCTCACGTTGATGGACACGCCATATTCTCCCCGGGCAAGAGGTGTCACGTAGATTGGTGCCTTCATAGGTGGAGTGAGAAGGACGAGAGACGTCCTCGTGGATGTGGCACGGTACTGGCAGCCGGGCCACTAGTGGGCGTGGAGGCCAGGGGTCGGACGGACGGGCGTATGTATGGGCGTGGGCGTGTGGGTGGGAAGTCGTCGAGGGTACATATGGTCCTGGGCTATGGCAATACCCGGTGTCATTAACATCAATATTCTACAACTACTGCCGAAGAAACGTTTGTGTATTGTCTCCTTCCCTGTAAACTGGCACTGTTGTTATTTCTGGTCGTTTTATCTTTGATGTTATGAATGAACTGAGCCACACCGTCGAAATGATTATGTTGAAGACCTGGATTACATTCGGTCGGAGTTAGCGTTTTATAGAAAATAATGTCAGATCTCTTGGGGTCTTCATTGGGCGTATTTCAGATTGACGGAATTAGTTTTGTTGTTATTGTCCGTGTTCTGTCAAGTTCTGTGTCAGCGTATAGTAAATCTAGTCTGACTAGGGCCCTGGAAAGAGGTATTTTAAATTCGTTGTTTGTGTTGCTAGTATGGGAGTGTTGGTGTTGTTTGCGGTGCTGTGTGGTTGTGTAGGTATTGTGTATGTGGTTAATATGCCGGTGGTGGTGGAAGTGGTGGTAGGGCTGTGTTAGACGGGAGGGTGGTAGCAGCAGTAGTAAGGCGACAGTTGAGGGGGGTGAGGGGTGGCGGGTATCATTTTCATTGTGGCTAAACCTGCTGGCCCGGCCGGCCCTGTAGAACCCCCTCACTGTACCCTTCCCCCCCCCCCCTCGCCATCACCCCTCACTGTACACCCCCTCACCATCACCCCTTCACTGTACCTCCGTCCTCATCACCCCTCACTGTACACCCCCTCACCATCACCCCTTCACTGTACCTCCCTCCTCATCACTCCTCACTGTACTTGGTGCCTGTGTAACGTTGCCAAACCTGAATGACTGTGGCCCATGTGAGGGCGTGACCCGTGACACACTGCCTCATGGAGGCTTATGCCTCCTCATATCATCCCTTATTCGCGCATACTGGTGTTTATAATGATCTCAACCCCTTACCGTAGTATGAGTTTAGTAGTAGTAGATAATTATGATAATATTTACGTATTATTATTATTTTTATTATTATTATTATTATTATTATTATTATTATTATTATTATTATTATTATTATTATTTTTATTATCAGCATTATTATGACTATTATTGAATTAATAGTTTACATAGTGAACACAGAGTAAAAGATCAAAAAGTAGAAGGAATATGCTAAACAAATATAATTGAAATCATCAACATGAATATTAGGAGAACAATTCTGAGAAAACAGCCCAGAAAAAGAAGAAAAAAGTGTGACTTTAAAAAAGAAAATGTCACACGAGTTATGATAACAATTACAGTCGTAAACAGGAATAAAGAGCTAACTATGAAAAAGAAAATAATGATGAGAAATACAAGGCAGGAGACCTTCCCGCTGCGCCATCGGCAGAAAGTCCCCGGAGGTGCGTTGCCGTGTTTCATTACCATGTACGTGACAGACTGACTGGTGGACGCGCAACACACACACTCACTCTTGTCGTGTGTTGTAGTTGCCTGCTGTCGGAGAAACACTGATACTGTACCTTTACTCCGATCTGAAATACCCTGTGCACCTTTACACTGTAATCCGGTTGGTGTGAAATATCAAAGGTTAGAGTAACAGCAGCTTTAGTTAGAAGAGTCCGTAAGAAGTTACTAGGGGGAGCAGCAGAATGTGGGGGTGGGGGCATCACAGTGGCCACTGTGGCAGTAAGTCAGTCGCCAGTCACCTGTTTCATGACTGGACACACTTCCCTCTCGATCTTCTCTTCACGTCACATTCGTCTCTCTTTTTCTTTTTATAAAGCTTTCAATTTCCTGGTGATTGTGATTTAGTACAACAGACACGGTGTTGCAGTGCTCACGTGCATCCATTGTGGTCCCAGCACACGAGAATGATTCCTGAGGGTCTGTATATGTCATAAAATGATTGTATGAAGAACTGGAACAACGGCTACAGGAACTTAAGACGAAACAATTGGACTGACTAGTGACAGCGATTGTTGCCATTACTGTTGCTATCTATCGCGATATTTTTATTTTCTTTCCTAATGCTCTTTAATGGGACACGCATTTCTCGCCACAGGCAATTTGTCTTACAAGGGATTTAATAGCGGCTTAGGTAAAGCACAGGCATACTAATTAGAGAGCTATAAATTGATACCACAGACGATACTGTTGATTCCATCTGGTTCTTTGAGTTGCGACTGGAGGATCAGTCGTCTTTACTGGTGAACAGAATATGTCGGGGGTGGGTGCGTCCCACGCCCAGAGCAGTGTAACGGGCCCCTGTCACTGCTAAAGGTCAGCTGTGAATACTGCACACGCCAGGAGGGCAGTGTGTGTGGGCGCACTCACCCCTTAACCTGACTCTGATGGCGCTTAGCCTCAGCTGCTAAGGTAGAGGCGCCACCTAGCCTGGTGGTGGTGGTGGAGATAGGTCATGCGGTGGTGGTGGTGGTGGCGATAGGTCATGCAGTGGTGGAGGTGGTGATGGGTCATGCAGTGATGGTGTTGGAGACGGGTCATGCAGTGATGGTTGTGATGAGTCGCGTAATGATCTTCAAGTTGAAGGTGTGTAAGGGAAGCAGGAGTGAGGGAAAAGTAAAACGGACCTCAGGACAGACCTTTGTATTACCTTTAAGGATCAGTGTTGAGCCACCCGCAGCGGGATCTTGCCTCACAATAGAAGGTCAGAACACGTGACTTTAACACACAATTGATGCGGCTTCACCGGCAAAGTTGAAAACGCACTGGAAGAAACAATAGATAGAGATTATTTGTTAGTACAAAAAATAGTTTTTGAGAATAAAGAGACGACCCTAGAGTCAAGCACGAGGCAGCGATGAGTATAAAGAGGAAGAAAAGAAGCTATCAAGCAGAATGCTATTGGGTATCTGAGGGAGGAGGAAGCCAAACAATGTAAAATAGACGTATGCACAACCTTCAGGCTTACTGCTGGTTGAAAAACAATATGGCTTAGACTCCGAGAGCCCTCGAATGCTGGCATTGTGGTCGCAGACCCTTCTCCTTCAGTTTAATGACTAATTTACATGCTGGAGATGGGTGTGTAAAGTGTAGAGCCGAGCAAACATTTGTGTGTCTCACAGAGAGGCGTTGACTGATGATCACCATTGTGAAGTCGGAAACGTGTAGTGAAACAAATTACAATCTTTATATATATATATATATATATATATATATATATATATATATATATATATACACTGAATGAAGACAAGATGAATATATACAGCATACAGAAACTGATGCTGATCGCTGGTAGACAAATTTCAGAGATGGGGGACCATAAGTGTAAAAGTTTTTCCTTGTACAGTACAAGTTAGGTAATTGCACACACGCACACACGTGAGTGCGACATAAGTACGTGTGCTAAGGTTAGAACGAGAGTGAAAGGTCCCTTCGGCGAGGCGTTATTATCGTCTGTTCATGAAAGGGAGTTAGTGTTGTCGAGGAACTTCTCACCCCATAGGGAACCATCATTTCCTGTTACTGGAAGTTGCACAGCCTTGAGGGTGTACGATGATGATTACGTACCGGTGTATGAGTTTCTTTTGGTCTGAAACAGTCGTATAAGAAAACGATGTTGCCATTGCTCACAGGCAGTTGGTCATCCTTGCCTGTCTGCAGTAACAAGGCGATTGGACTCACTGGCTTCTTGCGTACATTCTTAGGTAGCTGGCTAATGAATTCATGGCGTTAGTATTGTCAAAATATAGTCTTATCATTGTCTTTTCCAGTACTGTCTTATCATGGAGAATGTTACTATCGCACCCCGACTTAAGTTTCCAGTGCCTTCTGGGAGGTTCAGTGTTGTCCCTGGCATCACCGGGGTACGTCTCCAGCACCGGCCCCCGGGGTGTCTCTCACCTGGACCTTTTCCATCCGAGTTCTAATCTTGTTGTTGATGTCATGCTCATAGATATTTTCCAGAGATTCTTTTCATGGGAGAGGGGTAGGTTTGCTTGGTGGGACTCATTAATATTCATGTCTCTCTGCAGGTAAGTGCATGTCACGTGTGCCGGGCGGGCGGGCGGCGGGCCGCGCTTAGGTAAGTCCAGTCCTCGTTCCGTGACTCGTGCAGGGCAGGGCAAGCCTCTGCGGCTCAGGTAGGTGCCATCCCTTCACTGTTGCAGGTGTTCTCTGCCGGAAACAAGAAATAACTAAGATTTTTTTGTCAGCAAATAAGTATGATGAGATTTTTTTTTTTTTTTTTTTGGTTTGGAAGTTGATCACATGAGGTGTTTGCGCCTGGAATAAGACAGATGGTTTTTTGAAGTTTTGAGAAACCTGTAAGATGGGCGGCCATGGAACTCTTTAGCTGTTAGCGAGAAATCAGAAGGATCTAGATCATATCACTCTAGAGAGATAGAAAAAAGCGAGGTGGAGGTAAAGCTGGTGTTTGGCAACTGTTGGCTGTGCACGAGCTGCCTCCCTGGTCCGGCCGCAGCGCCCGGGAGTTGTTGGCTACCGTCAGTTGGTCACTGGCCTCGGTAAGGGCTTGACGTGCTCTCTCTGTCCCTCACTCCTCCGTATGTGTTATGGAGGTCGTTGACAAAATTTAAGCCGTGATAAAAGCTATCTGTGGTATTACCATAAGTGTTCAAAGTTTATCTAGTGTGAAAATGCTCTGAAGATTGGCGCTTGCTGTGTTCTTGTTTGAGTTTGGCCTACTGTTGAATATATATATTTGTGATGGTGTGTTGAGTGGCATGCAAAGTGGCCACATGTCAGGCAGCGGGTGATTGGCTGGCTTGCATGGTGTCCAGCCCGGCCAGCGGAACACTGCCGCCTGTGTGTACTTTACCCTGTGTGTCGTGTCCATGTGTTTTGTTTATCACATGTATTTTTCTAGTCCTATAAATGTTATGATTTCATGTATCCTTCCTGTACCCTCCTGGAGTAATGGCTAGAAGAACTGGATCATGTGTAACGTTCTTCACCATTTTGTAGATAAGTATTTTTTACATAGTATTTTTCCTTAATCTGATATTTTGTTTTATCTAGAGATTGTTTAGTTGCTTCTGTGGAGCTGCGATTGGTTGCATGGCTCTCTGTGACGGTGAATGTTTGAATCAGTCGACCTGCAGAATAACGTTATATTCTTCCAGAGTCATACATTATTAAAAAGATTGGAACCTTAAGCAGTAAGGGAGGGAGGTTGTGTTAGTATCATATAGTGATTGCCGGAGAAACATCACATCACGGGGGGCAAGCTGTATAAGTGTGGTGGTGGAAGGGGGAGAACTTGTACGTTCAGAGGGGCCTGTGGTGGCGCGGGCCTCTGCTGGACAGGTATGAACCACCATCAGGACAGGTACGTCCACAGCCCTGGCTACGTCCCCACACCGCCGCCAGGACTTCCACTTGCTCTCTCATCTACACCCGTACAGGTGCCGCACCTGCGTAGGAGTATGACTTGTCTACCTGATTCACACACACACGTCACCATCATCATCATCATCTACAAGCGTGTTTCATTCCTGGTGACGCCAGCGGCTGGAGCATGTCTGCTGCCCCTCCCAGAGGAGGCCACGGTGGAACCGCTGCTGAAATGATGGGCGTGAGCCGTGGCCCAGTCCACCTGACGCGGCACCAGGGAGTGCCCCCCTCCCCCAATCCTCCTCTCGCTAGCCAGCACTCCCTTCCTCCAGTTATATGACGTTTGCTGCGGCTCACCTACATTCTCTCTCTCTCTCTCTCTCTCTCTCTCTCTCTCTCTCTCTCTCTCTCTCTCTCTCATAATCGCACTTCTCTCCGTCACTGATCTAGTGCACCGTAACGTCGACTCTCCGTCCCTGGTCACACCCTCCGTCACGGGTCTAGTGCACCGTAACGTCCACTGTCCGCCCTTGGTCGCGCTCGTTCCGTTTTCCTTGAGGAACAAGATTTTTGTTGCGGGGATCTGGAAGTAGGAGTGAGGCGGAGGTCTATATTTGGGTGTTATTCTTTATGGATCTTCCCTGAGGGCCTCAGGCGGCTCTCCCTCCGTCCCGTCCGTATGGAATGTTTACATCTACCAGCGCGGGGATGTATATAATTATATAAATCTCTCCTGACACATTCCGGGTCTTATTGAGGCAGGGTGGATGTACCTAAGGAACCTGCACGAGTCACGCCACACTCTCTCAACACCCTCAAGATTCTCCTCACACGGAGATTATATCACAACTCTCACATATTGATTTTTTGCACCACAGCGAGCGGGGCTCAGAATGTGTACATCATTCTGGTGCTAAGGAATATCGTGTGGGTAGAAGTTTTGAGGCTTGTTCCTTACCAGCGGGTGTGGTATACCGTAGTTCCATAGGTTCCTGCCTGCCTCGCGTCTTGTGTAGTGCTGGGGATGAGAGTTAGCCAACGGCGCGTGAAATCTTCTGTTCGAACCGTACGGAGTGGGAGTTTTGGGGAGACCATCTCATTAAATTCCTTTGCTGTTACACGATTCTTGAGCTTTTGTATGCCGTCCGCAGTTGCTATATTTTCCGTTATTCCACACTACTGGTTTACTATAAGAGTACCTCTTTACATACCTTGTATCAAACCTCTTTGATTTCAGGTTAGGTTCTCTGTTTTTTCCTTGTTACATCTTTAGAAGAACCAATATGTTTACATCATCATTCAGGTTTAAAAACCATTTCACCCCTCCCTCTTCACTCCTTCATGGTAAGAAAATTTTAGGTCTTTAGCCATTTCCCGTAATTCAACCTTCATAATTCTTGTTGACTTGAGGTTAACTTCCGCAGAACCTTCTCCATTGGCTACTTGTGCTTCTTTAGTTGCGATGACCAAACCTTAGAGATATATTTTAGTGTGGCCGTATGTAGAAGTTGAAAAGCTTGCTAAGTATTTCCTTATCCTTATGCTTGAATGTTATTCTAAAATTTGCCAGCAGACAGTTTGTTTCCTATTTACTGTACCCCTAAAGTGGTATTGTGGTGACAGGTTAGGAACAGTGTCGACTCCCGGAACCCTTCCACACACAGTTTGCTGCAGCTTATATCCTGCATGATGATGTTCATGTGGAGACTTTCATTCACCGTGTCCAGTCCTCATTACTTTACATATTCTCAGTTTGATTTTATCAATCCTCTACCTGACCAACTTTGGAGTCTGTCTAGTTCTCCTTGTAAGTTGACGCAATAATCCTCACTTTTCACTTCCCTCATGACCTTTGCGTTATCATCTGCAAACATATTCAAGGAGGCAATCCATAGCTCATGGCAAGTCATTTTCAGAGATCAATAACAGTAACGGTCCCACAGTATAACCCTGCGGCACTCCATTTCGAAAGGCTTGACCTTTGTTCCCTCAATAAGATACTCTTCTGTCAATTGAAGAAGTCTCCCTCTGATTCCTGCTCGGTGATTCATCTTGATCGTCCTCCCTTGTGGCACAGTTTCAAGTGCTTTCTGGCAGTCTAGAAACGAAATGTCCAACCAGACTTTTCTTTTGTCTAAAAGATAGAACTCTGTCGTAGACATGTAAGTTTTTCAAAACCCTTCCTTCTAAATCACCCGAGCCTTATTAGCCGCTCTTTAACTCCTGATGAATTTATGAAAGACTTTCAGATAATCTTTTGCCTTATCCATAATATTTTTGTCCAAGTTTCTTTGTTCCCCCTTTTTTAAGATCATGCTATAATCGTTCATTGCTCTTTTATTTGTTACAATTGCTGTCCGGCCGGAATGTCGTCTTTATGTTCGTCACAGCCTCCATATTTGAGGCTAGACGTACGTACCTCGTATACCGACTCCTTCATTGTAAATTCTTTCGATCCTTAAACCACAGATTTCTAGCTCCTGACAACTCATTATCCCAATATCTGTTACCACATATTCAAACTAACGCATTACGTCATGATTTTTTCCAATTGATGTGTGTTAGGGGGAGAGTGTGGCAGGTTGAAGAGGCCCTCCAGAGGCCGCAGCTCTAGTGAGGCTCATGTGACCACCCTCTTCTGTCGTATGAGTTTGGTCTCATTATAACGATACCGGGACCTTCCTGTGGATGGGGCTATGATACCGTGTGCGTTCGATGGTCATTACCTGAAGTGACCCAACACATTTGTTATTGGAAAATAGCGATATACTATAAAACGATTAATTATGAGTAGCTTCTCCACGCTGATATTACGTGAAAAAGCAGAACAGTGTGATGTTATTATTATCTTCTTATCCGACGAATATTGAATTGTTGCTTATGATTACGTCAGTATTGTACACAGTGATGGAAGTTCTTAGGTGAGTAAGTAACAGGGGCTGGGTGGGAGGTGGGTGGCCACAAGCGGAGGAAGCGCGCACAAATAAATCATGAGACTCGTGTTTCGGCCGCACGGCACGTCCAGCGCCAGAAATGGCCGGGGATTTTTGATGACGATGTGCAGGTTGTAGTAAGGTGGTTGGTTGGTTGTTTATGTGAACTGTAGGTTCTCTCCACCGCCAGGGTCATTAAGGCCATCATGTTTATATGATAACCATCAGTCGAATAGCCTGAAACCCCTGAATCTCCTTCATGTGTTCAAGATGCCTTGTTCTGTACTCTGCCTTATACTGTACCCTCTTTCTATGTCCTAGTGTTACCCACGACATCATGCCAGAGGCTCCTGCAGCCCAAGGCAATGCTGTTTCCAGTCGCAGGAAAATGCAAACTTTAGGAGAGACAGTTACGTATATTGACGGGACTGTACTCCTAATGATACAGCCTTGCCAAAGGCGAATTTTCTCTAGCAATGTAACCTCATGCAGTGTTGATCTTTCTTCCTGTACTGTACTGTACTTTATAAATAGGTAATTACACACACACACACACACACACACACACACACACACACACACATATATATATATATATATATATATATATATA
>JAYMFT010186640.1:0-11941 GCA_038088735.1 Panulirus argus
ATATATATATATATATATATATATATATATATATATATATATATATATATATATATATATATATATATATCACTGTTATCATATGGTTGTGAATTTGGAAATTAAGGTGAATCTCGGTTATTACACGAATCAAATGAAGCTCTCATACGTTCTGTTGATTTCTAAGAATGCTTCACTTACTTCTGTGTTGATGAATCCAAACGTTTTCCCTGAACTACATAGAGAACTGCATAGAGAAAATAGTGATCCAGATCATTCAACTCTTCACAGATTTCTCATCTCTAGAATGAAATTAGAATTATTACTTTATCCTCATTATGCTATAATTACCATTATTCTAATTAGTAGTAACAGCAGTAGCATCATTACCGTTGCTTTACAAAATGCTTTCTGTTTGCTTCAGTGCTTTGAAAGCATCACTCACTGTGACCTGTATACAAGCAGTGCTTTCCCTCCCATTCCCAACCCCCCCCCCCCCTAACACCACTGCCACAACAGCCAACTCTCTCCTTGTTGTGGCACACATGTGACACTCAGGCATTCCAGGCAATGAAGATTGTGTGTGTGTGTGTGTGTCAAAGCAGAAACACTTACCTGATACAATACCAGAGTCGTCTAGGCTCTGTCACTATCAGTAAAATCGTCCTCTCCACAGAGCAACCTGTCTGTCAACCAGGGATGCCACAGATCACAATACACACATCATTTTCATAGTCATATCTATAAACCACATCACTCACGGAAGCCTTTTTTCCCGTGCACAGTTTTCAACACGCAGTCAGTTAACGCCTCTACACCCACGCCTGAGCGCCAACACAGCAGGGAAACGACGGAGGAGTGATGTGTGTGTGTGTGTGTGTGGCTGCGGTCAGCGCTCCGGCAACACTAAGTACAGCGTGTCGACATGTCTCGTATACGCTAAGTGCACGAATGACCTTGTTCGTGAAGTGCGCTACTGTCGTCTGCGAGCTTTCTTGTGTCATACAGTTTGACAGCGATTTTCTTAAGGAGTATTACAGCTTTTGTCTATATGTATATTCTATCATATTCTTGAAATCAGGAAGGAGCAAATTGCTACACGTTTCAAATGTCATCTGACCTTTAAGGACTGGCTTCGATTCTTAACGTAAGACTTATATTTTTCTCTTGATAATGTTAGCAATGCTCCATTAAGGTTATTCCTCAGTCGTGTTCGACTCTCAGGATCCTCGAAAGCAAACTGAAGCACGAGAGGGACGGGGTCTTGAATGATCTCCGTCCGCACCTTGAATGTCAAACGCCACACCTCCTCGCACGGGAGCGAATGACTTTCAACCCACTGCCACACTCCTACCTCGACGGACACCTCTCTCTCTCTCTCTCTCTCTCTCCAAAGCGTCGTCACACCCGTTCCTGCCAGCCTACCTTACCGCTGACCTGCAGCTAGCCAAACTGAGGGAGCCGTGCCTTGGTGGCCTGACCCGCCCCAGTCTCCCGGCACAAGTGGGCGGAGCGTCGACGGAAGAGGAGACTCCCCCACAAACCAGTTACGGAGAAGGTCGACTTGGACGACTCGACTGGGACCGGTACTCGGTGTTGTTGCGACGTCGTCCTCCTCACCAGAAGCAGGAGGCGACGCAGACGATGCGACACTAAACACTTTAGAGGTTCACCAGGAAGGAAGACAGACCAATGACCTACAAAAGTGGTCTCCAGGACGGGTACGACAGGTTCCTCCTCTCTGGCTAGTCACAAGGGCGGAATCATGACTGTCGGACGCCACACATCCTGACGGGAGGCGACGCCGTGACACGGCGTCACCTCAACGCTTTACGGTGAGGTCACAAAGACGGAGCCGCACGCCTCATGGTTGACACTTGAGATCACCAGAACGGGACCGTATGACACACATCTTCTGTCACGTAGTAACCAAGACAAGGCAATTTGCCCGACGCTTCATCTGAAAGGACCTGAAAGTCCCCAAAGAAATTTTGAATGTGAAAGAAAGTCTTGCATTTATTTCATTAAAAAGAATAAGAAAAAGAGACTCCCAGTGTATCCAATTCAGATATCACTCCTATCTGGATACATCGCCCTATGCGGATTTCGCTTTTACAAGAAACTTGGTGTGAAAGATTATACTCTCACAAGTGTTCTCCAACTCACACACACGCAAACACACACAAGTGTACAATGCATGCAAAATATTTACAGAAAGTATTCTCATCCAGCTACAAAGAGACATGACTAGAGGAATGCATTAGAAAATCAGATGACTTTAACCTTCTCAAAGCATCATCGTATTTGTTTGTTCGTCTGTTCTCGGGAAAATTAGGTACATGTTCACTTACGGCAGTAAGGGTTCCTGAAGAAGAAAGTTTCTCCACGCAGAGGTACTACTACATCCTGGAGGATTTTCACCTCCTGTATTAGAACTCCGATACAGGTTTGGAAAGTTTTTTTCGTGTGTTTGTTGATCTCGGTGGATTTTAAGTACACCTTATCGTATTTTTAGTACACCTTATCAGTGTTCGGATCAGTGAGGGAAAGAGAGAGCAGATGGGGAAAAGTTGACCCTCCACGAGAATGCTGCTCAGTCCATCAACGCGGTACCCAGAACACAGAACAACGAGGTCCAAAAGCCGTTTATTTGATCTGTGAAAAGATAATAATAAACTCCAGCCGACAAAAATGCGCTGAAGATAGATAGGGAAACTTAGGTGACATAGCTGCATCAACTGTCGAATCATTTGAGTCTGGCAGATAGATACTGGAGACTGTCAGTGGAACACGTTCGTGCTGCAGCATTTCCTTTCCTCCGCGCAAATTTTGGACCTTGTTAGATCCACGAGACAGACACCAACCACATCGCCGTCGCCGCCGCCGTCAGGAGGAGCGGCTGGAAAGAAGTTGCGGTGGCAGAGGACATGGTCATGACTCTGTCATCCTTGCTTATGTAGAAGACTTCACCGTGGTAGTCGCGTCGCTTGTCATACGGCCATCCACCGTGGGTGAAGCCGATGATGCCTCCGGAGTAATCGTCCTCTTCAGAAGACCCTTCTCCAGAAGGAGAAGGCGGCGGCGAGTGGTGGTGGTGGTGGTGGCTGCTGCGGCGATCGTCGCCGGAGAGGACGTCCTCCGTAGCGAAGACTCGGGCGGGGGCGGCGCTCCCTCCGCCGATCTTCAGAGGCATCACTGTCACTCGGAAGCCAGAGGATGGCAGCTGCAAAAACACACAGGTAACTTTTCGTGAGTCTTGCTGGTAAGCCACAGGGGGTGGGGAGGTTAAATACATACTGCCAAACCAAGCCAATCTCCTTCATGCTATGTTAATTCCCAACAAATTGTCTAAAACGTCGGAGATTATGGCTACGGAAAAGGCATATATCATATTTCTGTAAATATTCTATGTCAAGAGATTGGAGCAGACGTGAAAGACATTGTCAAAACGTGAAATATACAATACTGGATTAAAAGAACAGGGAGTGTGGGTTGTAGGGCATTGACACGGTTATTACCGTGGTTGTTGTCTGTATGGAACGCGAGTGAAAAATGGGTTGTGGATGTGGGCAGCTTGGCGGGCGCTGGGAAAATGTTATGAGCCTGAGTAGAGTTGTGGATGTGAGTGACGTGGATAAGGGCAAGAATGCCCTAGTCAAGGAAGGGTGAGGGAATGAAATAAGGGAATTCCATAGCTTGGCTGTTCGAGGAAAATGAGATATCTTAACGGTTAATCCTCGTGTAGTTACGGTCTCTACGTAGAGAAAGTGGTTGTGCATGCACGTAGAGATGATAGGAGTTAGTTGGCTAGCATCAGTGAGTCAAGGTGTGAGTGTGTGTGTGTGTGTGTGTGTGTGTGTTTGAGGCCCACCTCACCTTGCCCAGATTCTTGAGGTTGTGTATGCTGTACATGTTGTTGGCGTGGAGCACAGTGCGGGCGGGGTTATCCCGGGAGTCACCCACGTCCACTGAAGCCGTGTCGATCCCGACGCCTACCACGCCCTCGCGTGGGAGCCTGCGGTACCCATAGTTCGCAAGCCACTCCGCGCCATCCTCCCTCAAACCTTGAAAAAAGTTGTCTTGAGACCATACGCCTCCATCGCAACCCAAGTGTCTCAACCTCTATAAATGTATCCAGTTAGAAGAATTGACTCGGGATGGAAATTCATTCCATGAACGAGTCACGGAATGCTTGTTATGGAAGCGTGTGAGAGCTCTTTTAGCTTCCAGATATATATCAACTTCCTTGATGAAGTAGTGGGATCTAAGAGGCTACTGGAACGTGTCTCGTGACGTTCCTTAAACGCCTGTCAATACCTCTGGAACGGGGAAATCCCCCTCGATGACAAACTAACCTCAGGGCTAACTGAATGTTACCTTATTACGTTATTATCATCATTATTACGCACCTGGAAAATGGTTGGTTCCGTTTCCATCGTAGCCTAAGTAATCTTGGAGACTGTGGTTCTTCTCGTCCCAGCCGGTGTGGAGCAGGACTACGCCCCCGTCAGGGAGGAACTCGTGGCGCTCGGACACGGCCATCTCCAGGTCCATGGCTGTGATGGCGTAAGTCCGGTTGCCGGACTTTCGCACCGCCGACTCCACATCGAGCACCACAGCTGGCATGAGTAATCAGGCTGTTGATTTACGCAAAGAGGTTTGTTGGTTGGGAACCTTGGCCACTTCCTTACTAAACCCCCTCTCTCTCTCTCCTGCGAGAGAGAGAGAGTACCTCCTCCTCTCCACTAACCTCTCGCCTCCAGCGACACCCGTATTCCCCCCCCCCCTCATCACCTACCTGGGACGTTCCAGAGCCTGTAGAGCGGGATGTCCTCGACGGTCCAGCTGGCGTTGGAGAAATGGGAGGGCGCGTCCACGTGAGTGCCCAGGAGCTGCTCTCCACACATGTCGTTCATCACGATCCTGGCGGCAACGCCACCTACACGTTACTTACTTTACGCTGGGAGGATGACTTACCTAAACCTGCATTGCCTACAGGACCTGGTGGTGTGGTCAATAGGGTGGATAAGAGTACGCAAAAGTTGCTCAGAGACTAAGATCTGTCTTGAGGGAGATGGTCAAGGAACTTAAGAAGCTGCAGATATGTAATTTAGAGATACTTTGAATAAGTGTTACTTAAAAGCACTTGTATACATGACTTGCCTTAAATCTATCTGCTCTTTGCATCTACTTCTCCATTACATCCAACATAGGCTGACTCACTAGATCTTAGTACAGTATCAAAGCTACTTTAAAACCATAACATCAAGTTGAACGTCGGATAATATGATGTCAGATTTGGCAGATGAATCTTTAACCTAAACCTGCGTAATGAGATGATGAATCTTTTGTATCTTACAGTCTAAGTAAAATCGTATTTCTTCCAAAACAAAAACAACCTAAAGCTAAGGTCAGTTACGAACTTAACGTTGATCTGTTGTTGGTCAGATTCCACAACCCTGACTTGGTGGGAGGCTGGGACATCCACGTTGGTTGTGTATGTCAGGTCCAGCAGGGGCAGAGAGTCGGCGGGGACAACGACGACGTCTTCGCCAACAACAGATGCGACAGTTGGCGACAGCGAGGCCACAAACACCACCACCACCACCACCGCCGCCATCACCATCCCTGGTGTCGAAGCTGGAGTCTGTCTTCGGGTGTGAGGGAGCGATGCCAATACCTCAGGAAAGGTGGGTGGAAGAAGAAAGGTGGATCTCTTAGATAAATTGCAACCTCCTTTAAAGCCCTATGATAAACAGGTGAGGGAGGTCATTCTCTCTTACTCAGTACGATCAGCAAGAATCTTCGTAAAATCTTCCGCGTGCAGGAGACAATCTGTGTAATGATTTCAACAGAGGGAGAAGGTATTAGAAACAAGATACCCTATAATAACCCCACAGCTTAGGAAAAAGAAGAAGTTGTTTTAGTGATGTGAATATTTACTCGCCTCATTGGCTACAATGGCCACTCTACTCCACAATAGCGTCAAGCTGGGCAAAGAACAGTAACATAGACAAAACCTTAATGACACTGCGCACTACTCAGCTGTTCACACTCGCATATGGCAAACCCCCCACCCCCCACCCCCAACCAGTATTTTCACCGCCTTAAGATAATGGTCTCTTCACATGTAGTAAGCTGCAGGTTCTTACAACCAGAGACCGGATTACCGCCAAGACAAGACTGTCATGTGGATAGAAAGTAGAGGAATCGAGCGAGTATTATTCTCAAACAATCAAAGCTGTGCGTGTGTGTGTGTGTGTGTGTGTGTGTGTGCATGTACGCAAGTGTGTGTGTTTGTGGAGGCTCTTTTTGCGCGTGCGTGTGTATTCTTTTAGGGGGGGGGGGAATGTGTTACAGGAACCTCCAATAAATCCACGTCACTTAGTACAGCCTTAACGAAAAGCACTTCTGCTGAGCGGAAGAACAGCATCAACCTCACGTTGCTGCACAACCCGATCACCTCCTGCCCCTCCCTGCTGCTACTGTTGCTGTTTGCTGCTGCTGCTGCTCCTCCTCCTCCCTCCCTCCCTGGTCGACCGCCAGTCTCCATGGTGACAAAACGAGGGAGATGACGATTAAGTATAAAATAAAACAAGGAGAAATTCCAACCCGGCAAAACCACCCACACACAAATGCGAGACCTCCACCGTACATATGGTGAATTTTACAGTGGTCTCCCATTTCTAGACAGTGCCCTTTTCTATTTTTTCCCCCTGTCGAAAACCTTCCTTTCTTCCCCTCCACACCCCCACCCCTCCGTCTAACCCCAGAGTTCAAGATGATGGCATAAAGTAACCCGAGACCCGTGGCAACAAAAAAAGAAAAAAATAATGTGCCTCTTAATTCTGTGGCTCCTCACGTGTCACACATCTGGGATTACGGGCCTCGGAGCTGAAGACAAACGGGAGGGAGAATATCCGCGGAGGTGAATTTGTCATCACTCGGCAAGTAGTAGTAGGTCTTGATAGCCAAACTATCATAGGCAGTGGGAGGAAGACTATGGCATATGCAGTTCTCTATACAAGATGGGTAAGGCCATAACTATAGTGTTATATCATCCTCGAACACCACACAGAAGCGAGTGAAAGACACATGATAGATTAACATAGCCCACGGGCGTTCACATACAGACGGAGGAAGGAAAGATAAAGAAGAAGTAATACTCACATAGACGGGAGATGAGATCACCCGTCCTCTGTCACAGCTGACGCGGCTGTGGTTCAAATCACTCTATACAAAAAGAAAGGAAAAAAAACCGCTGGGGTAGTAACACAGGAGAGATGTCTCTCGTATTTACGTAAGACTTAGGGTGCCAGTTAGTTGTGCAAATGTGTGGGACGAGGGAAAGTCACGTTTTATATATACTTTAAACCGGGTATTTTGTGTAGGGTGTCTACGCACTCGGACCTCAGGCAGACATTTGAACTGGGAGTTTTATCGTGGACGAAAGTTGCTTTTTTTTCACTCCATTTGTGTCACTGGGAAGATAGGTATCTTCTTAAACAGGTGTTAAAAATGCGACCAAAGAAAAAATCTTCTACCTCCTACGGCATCAACTACCATGGCGACACTGCCTGTCGTTTCAGTCATACAAAACACTAAGGATTTTGTCAGTGGTTCTGTTTTACTATTCTGTCTCCAACGCTATTGAGGGTATGACCTCTGGACTCTATAATGCTGTCCTCTAGCAGATGATAACCTCGTCATGCGCCATCACAAATCCTGTTATCTGTCCATCCTATGCGTTCCAATGCGCAACTTTGCGACACCAGATACAAGGTCAGAGGAAAATGCAGATCCTGCAGACTGCACATTCAGTAAGTGTAGTTCTTATAGTGAATCAACTATGCGTGTGTGTGTGTGTGTGTGTGTGAGCGTGTGTGTTTAAGACACACTGTGACATGGAAATCCACAGTCAATCACTTATATCATTCCTTAATGACTAACTTACTTGTTGAAGGGTGTTGTCCCACTGTGTAATCCTGTCAACTGGCGAGGAAGGACAGGACTAGGTCCTGTGGAGTCCCCGACGGGCACTCAAGCCCTCTCCTGATTGGTCAACAGAAGAGATGTTTTGCCCTGTGACGTGTCACTGGGCGGAGTCAAAAGACTCTGGGGAGGAAATTCGACTACTCGTTGAAATGTTATGAAAGCCGACCGCTAGAGGTCCTGTAACATACAGTGGTGTTGTCACACACACACACACACACACACACACACACAGTCACACTGTCCATGACTTAACATGTGCCACCCTAAGGTCGGTCCAGTGTACAGGTTCGAATCCTGGGTGTGGCTGTCAGCCTACACCCAACACATGTGTTCATCCTGCTCCTCTCTTACGTCAACTGATAACGATGCAGCCTCGCTAAATGTAAGTTTTAACTGGCAGTTTAATTTCGAACAGGTAGCAGAGTCCAGTAACTCCCACATGTGTTTATAATCACAGTAGGACTCCTTTCTGAAAGAGTCCTGGTCTTACTCAGGATCCTTTTTTCCAGGGGCTCCTGCAGATCGAAGGCTGAGCTGTAGGATGGACTTCCTTGAAGCGAAGAGACCTCTGAAGAGGCAGTACCTTCCTCCGTCAGATGACGTTGACTTTTGAACTGAAACTTTAGAATCGGGTCAAAACTAAGGCCACTCCTGCTCAAAGGTAGTGCCAACGTGCTTCATTACTTAAGTTGGTGATCTAATCTTTGCTTTAAAGAAAATTTCTATGACAATAATTTCCTTCACAGAAAATGATTTCCACTGCTGGAATTTTAAGGTAGACTTCGTAAGAGTTTACACTTCGACGAAGACCGTTCCCTACTCTATTGTTGTAGGGTGAGCCAGAACGATATGCACCCAAGTTTTAATCTAAATAGAAATTTACGTGCATTATGATACTAATTCAAAGCAGATATCAAATGATAGGGTAACTGTCAAAGTTTTATTATGGCGTCAAAAAAACAGACGGGAGCAGTAGGAGTGTACATTACCCACTCTTCCTACACTCAGGAAATCTCAGAAGGCGTAGTCCCCAACATACACTCTCCTATGTTAGCTTAGACGGCACAGGCAACTGAATGCCCTAATCGAGGCCGTCTCATTAAAGAGACATACATATGCTCCCTGAATGCCATTTATGAAATGGAGGTTACCATGTTTCCAGACAACGATGTAGTTCACCATAATATTTTAGGTATGCGAGAGATAATCTCGTTGAGCCCGTCAGCAGCAACCTAACAAATTAACCACGACCCACATCTTGCCCGTAAGAGACTCCGACGAGAGAGAGAGAATTCCCCGAAAGCAACCCCGCTTCCGGGACATCTAATAGGCTGCGTTCTCGTTTAAGATGCGCATTTTGTCTTGTCGGATAAGGATGTGTTATCCCTTTTGGTGAAAGAATCTCCCACGATTTATTAGACCGATAGATATTCCCTCACATTATTTACCTTTGCCGCGTATCGCGTCTGCTATCTAACCTTCTGATCATGAGAAGGGCGTTTTGTTGTTGTTTTTTTCTCGTGTTATGTCGGTTGCTGTAAAATGAAAAAAAAGGAAAGAATATGCCATTCACCCGCCCCACATATTTTTCTTCTCTTTGAAGGCGTAGGAGGGAGACACCCTAACCCAAGCACCCAGTAAAGGTCGGGGAGTGGGAGGAGGGGAGGAGGAGGAGGCAGAGTGGGTAGGTAGGTAGGTGGTGGTGCTTGCAAGCGCCCAAGTATGCCAGTCTGGTCGGTGGTGTGGACGTGGACACACACACACACACATACACACACAGACGCACAGACACACGTACACACAGAGCAAGGCGGACGCCCGACGCTGCCTGGCAAGGTTCCTCTGAAGGGAAGTCATCAGGTGGGGCACGTACCAGTCCCTGGACGACCTCTGTGGTGGGAAGACGATCGAGGTAAGTCAAGTACACACAAGCACACACACACACACACACACACAATGTTGGTAAGACGCATATGTAGCACGTTTGCAGGTATGTGTGATGAGGATTATTCAAGTGCACTTCAGGCATATATTTTCTGACGGTTGAACATTGGGGAAAGATTTTTTTTTTTTTATCAATGTTCAACCATCGGAAAATATGATTTCGTATCAAATATTTTCTCAGTACATCCATTAAAGATCACCCGCATCCCTTAGTGAATTAAGCATTCTGTCGTAACTCGACAAAACAGGTTATAGAAAACCAAATCAAGAAGTCCCTCCATCGAAAACCAAATACAAATTCTAGTAATATAATAGATTATACACACGTGTGTTCTAAAAGCTGTTTGCCATAGCATGCATCCGCTTCGCTGACCCCCCAAAGGTTTATCAATAGTCGTGCCATATCAAAAACGAAAGAAAGATCCTTCAGAGGTATTATTAAACCTGTAGTGGCATGGGCCCGTGGCCAAGCAGGAAATGCACTTCGCGTGGCAACAAGCATTTTATAAAGTTCTTGAGATGTGGCTACAAAGCTTCCGCCCACTTCTGTTTCGTGATCATAAAACAAGAACAACGATCAAAAGAAAATCCCTTCTCCTGTCAAAGTGTCTGTGGACAGAGCGTTCCCGTAACAGCGTGTGTGAAGGGAGCAGCAGGGAGGAGGGAGCAGGTAAAGGCAAGCATAGACAAAATAGTGGGCGAGATAAAGCTATGTAGGTGGGTGACAAGTGGACCCTAGTGGGGCCCACGGACTCACATGGCCCTCATTACGTTAGAGAGAGAAAGAGAGATAGATAGATAGATAGATAGAGAGAGAGAGAGAGAGTGAGAGAGAGACAGAGAGAGTGAGAGAGAGAGGCATGCATATATGGTCAGACAGATATGTAGATACATTTAGACACAGATATATGCCTGCCTATGTACATGTTGTGCTGACCAAGATACTCATAATTGTTGTTTAACCAGCTCAGTACGAACGCCTGCAGAGACGGATATTCCTTGGCCCAACTTCGCTCTAAGTTCTTCAGAGACAAACAGACTCCTGTTCCGATGATCAGTGTGAGTACGAACACCTGCGCAAACATGTGTTGCCAAGCCTGCTTGGTAATACCCTGACAGGCGAGTGTGTTCCTTTATCCGCGGGGAATAGGACTGCGCGACGGAGAGTGTACCCAGCTCTACCTGGGATTGTACCACTTTCACTTTCCAATGATGCCTGGTCACCTGCTTGTAAGGCTGAGCGTTGCTTGGACGGGTCCTCACGGAGGCTTAAGTCTGGCCTCAATCGCAAAGGTTCTTAAACATGGAAACGAATATTTCCCCAGGACATAAACCCTTGTTTTTCCTCTCCTGGTTGCCAACATTTTAAGTGAATGATGAAAACTTCCTAAAATAAGGCTGGCCCAAGTTTCAGACTTTATCCCAACCTGACGTCTCCCTGGGTTTAGAGGTTGATGTGTGGGGGGGGGGCAGGACGACCACCCCCTCACTAACTTCCGTCTCCCATACTTTGCTTCAGTTGTCCACGTAATTAATCATTCAATATTCTATTATCATTGTAATTATCATTATCATCATTATTGACTCATCATTTTTGTCACACTATGATACATTATTATTTTCATTACCATTATTATCATCGTAACTACTATTATTATACTTATCATCATCAATATTCCTATCATTATCATGATTATTTGCGAGGAAGAGGCAGAGTGCTTTTCGAAATATGGGTCATATAAATGCTGATGTCCTTCGTTTGTTCTAAAGAAAAATGATGCCCAGGAAAGCCAGGTTTGCAGCGGCAACCGTGAGGCTGCCGACGTCAGAGCAAGAAGACTACTTTCCTCATCCAAAGGGATATGCTTGGGACTGAAATACTTTATGTATGCTGAGTCTGCTGTGTTTAAATGGACGTTTTGGCAGTATATTTGGAACTGAAGTTCCTCTTGTTCAGCAAAATACGAAGTTGGGTCTGTATTCAATATATATATATATATATATATATATATATATATATATA
>JAYMFT010186651.1:0-11940 GCA_038088735.1 Panulirus argus
TTTACATGATATACTTTACATAATATATTTTTTGCTGAAACGACGTGCGTATTACGGTGGAAAGTGGGATAAAATCTTGACGAAAACAATCGACTTTCGCTTTCTTTCGTTGTTCAAAAGATGTTACAGTAATCGCTTTTCGAATGATTTTCATTTAAAAAAACTGTTGTATTACTGTAATATTCTATCCTAATTGACTTGAATAGATGCTTGAATGGATTTATACAATATTTTTGCTTCGTTTCATTGTAAAGTGCCGTAATAATAAACGGTAAACAATTTGCCTTCGGCGCTCGGTGTTTCAGGCTCAGCGAACCTGTTTATAGGACGTTGAGTGTTGTTTTCTAATGAGAATTTACTGAAATGAGTTTTATATGCCATAAAATATTGTGCTTTATTACCCTAATATGTTATTCCATTACCTTGAAAAACTTAGGTCGACCTATACACGGGTCATATAATAAAATTTCTTGGCCAAAAATCAAGGGTCGACCTATACACGAGGTAGACTTATATACGAGTATATACGGTATTTCATTTCTTCAAGGAAGCAACAAGTACAAGAACATACTCGCAAGTTTATCATGAAACAATAAAGTCAAAAAGTAATAAATGAGGATAATGCGTCCGTCGTCGAAGTCCCTCAGAACTCTACAAGAAACCTCACAAACTGTATAATCGTAATATGTGTAATCAAGACCAGAGAGTCTTTGATAAGTTGCCCTTGAAAGTTTCTGTGATTATCCCGCACCTCTGGTTTATTTCTTGTCCTTAATCTAGATAAATATAAATCTTATTAATGTGCAATGCCTCATTATCCTTAATTTCGTTTCCCCTGAGTGTGTTCATCCACATCAGTCGATCTCTTCCACTTGTCGACTACCAACTCCATCAGAGGTTGAAACACGGTTTTACGTTAACAACTGACTCTCTTTGCTCAACTGTATCGCATTGCTCAAGTATTAAGAATATTATCTCGTATGAAAAGGTATAGATTTGACTACTTTGGATATAGAGGCAGGTGCAGTATAGAAGTCCACTCCTTACTGTTGACAAGTTTCCTGCTAATATCACACCTGTTACAACCTCCTTCTGACACTCCCTGCTCCCCCTTGATGAAAGAATGGTGTTACCTGATACATTCTGAGCCACGCTCGAGAGTCGTGCTGGGTTGAAAGAGGTACAGTTCCCCACACAGACGCCAGTTCTCGTCTGGCTTATATAGAGATTATGATGCGGTGAGCCAGGTATGCCTGCTGTCCCCCAGCAGGAGCCAAGGCCATTCTATCCGGGGGTCCGGCACCCTCGGCTCCCGGGGAGGCAGGCAGGCAGGCGTGAGACAACGAATGGTTCAGCTCTCCAGGCACATTTCATGGGTGGTTTACCAAGCAGTTCTCCCCAGTTGACCTAGGATGAAATGGCTCGAGACGAGTGTACTGTTTGTCACCATCATCCCTTCCTCTGAGGGTCGTGATACACACTACAACAGATGGCTAGAGGAGTTTCTCCACAACATGTCGTTCCTGTGGTTCCATAAGCCTCCGCCTGTCGACTTTATCTTGTCTCTTCCACGTCGTTTCACGAACTCTTGCTTCCTAACATTCCTCATATACGTAGTGCACCAGTTTTAGACAGTTTTCGTTTATTTTATTTATTTGCAATTATTTCACATGCACGCCTAGCCATGACAGGAACTGTACTGTGTCTTCTGGTTCACTTTCGGATTATTTACATGTCTCTCGAGTTCAGCTGTTTTATGCTTCTGATTCAATGCTAGGAGACGGCAACAACAAAGGTGAAGACTGTTGAATTTTCAAGACATAAAGATATAAGTAATGAAGTCTAAAGCAAATAATCAGAACAAGAACTTAAGAAAGCAAAACTCGAAAGTTATGAAACAAATTAATTATGTCCTTAGAATATACGACCTGAACCATTACTTTAACTTGTGTTGGGTTACGACCCAGCACACACACACACACACACACACACACACACACACACACACACACACACACACACACACACACAGCACACACAGTGTGACATCAGGAGCCACACATCCGTCACCTTTGAGAGAAAATCTCGAGCTGACTGAAGAATAAAACTTACAGGAGCAACATTTTAAGTATTATTGTTTCTGAATAAAGTTATCAGTAAGCATAGACATGTTGCGGATATAAGAGGATCAGTGGGTGATGTTGGAAGGAGTTGGAGTCCATGATGACAGGGATTGCTACTGGAGTTGATGGTGGAGATGGAGTTGAAGGAATTTGTTTATTTATCAGCATTTCACCTCAGGAGTTTTTTCAGAAAGGCATCCGGTGTTACTCTAGTACTCTTTTCCAAGGGCTCCTGCACCCACAATGCTGCGCTACACTCAGTAGCTTAGACAGAATGGACTCCTTTGAAGAGAAAAGTTCTTTGACGAGACAGTACTCTCTTTCGTCAACTGACGATGATATAACTTCGCCAAAAGTAACTTTACACTTGCAGTGTAACCTCAGGCAGACTGAGTCCGGTAACACTAATTGAAGGAATCGATGTAGCTGATAAATTCACTGAATGTATGAATATGATTGTTATGGTAATGGTCGACCTTTTTCATTAATATCCCTTAATCTTGGCACTTAGAATAGTACGAGCTTAGCTTTTGCTTCTACCGGCGGCTTATCAGTTGTGCAGCCCAACCAACCAACCTCTTGTGAGCGGAAGCGCATTAAGGATTACAGAGATCGCAGAGGATCTTTGTCAGACCTCAGTGGCCAGATAATCATAACATTAGATGTTAAAAAGTTTGTTTATTACATACGCTGGTATTATTACTAATGTATATCCCTCCTGGGTAATTACCTTAGCCCTTAGTGCAGTAATGTATTCATGTTATTCTTTCCTAGTGAGTTCACACACATGGATCCGTCTTTGCCAGGTCTGTGAGCTTCATCTGTTGTTACTGCAACCCAAGTGAGCTAGCAACTACCTCTCCTCTTATAAGAAACAACATCATATTGATTTTTAGTATTATGAATGAATCTGTTGTGTGCACCACATGACAAACAGTGTAGAGTTTTGAAATATAAAGAAGATTATCAAAACCCAGTTCTGTGACCTGCCTGACCAAATTTTGACACTTGCTACATTGTCCTTCGTGTTAGTGCAGGGCCATTCCTGCCAACGTTCACTCAGGCTGTCTTCCGGCGATAATCCTCACCAGTTAACAGTAGATTTGAGTGTTTGATATACAAGGTCAGATTGTGTTGAGGGTTGGTTCAGATGGTTTGAATCCTTATGCATCTGTCTTGTTTACATGGTCCTGTACCCACGTTTAGGGGTCAGATTGGAAGCCAAACCATCACACCTAAGGGTTGCTCCATCAGGCTTAAGGGTCGCGCCGTCATAATCACTGGGTTAAGGCCTCCATCAAGACGATGCTGACGCACTGGAGAGAGAAGAAAAGAAAGACTCACTGGAGACTGAAGAAATAATAAAAAAATGGAATAGGAAAAGTCGTGGTGGCTGGGAAGAGGTGATGTTTCACCTCACCGTCGTCCTTTTCCGTGTGGGTGGGTACAGTTGGTGAGCTCCGGACTCGGGTACATATTCGCCGAAGCTGAGTCCGTGGTAACAGAGTGGCTGGCTCCCCCAGGCCCTGGGGAAGGCTGGCAGGCATGAGACAACGATTGGCTGAACCATGCGTGGGTGGTTTACCTAACTGCTCTCCCTACCTGACGAGGGATGTAGTGGTCTTCACCAGTCATTGAGTACACGGCTTTCGACACAACAAGCAAGGAATTTACCACTGAGTTTTGGTAAGTGAACCTCCCAGAAATAATTCTACCTTTAAAGACACACACAAAAAAAAAAGAAAATCCGTCAGTGTGGTCGTTAGTTGGTACACGTGTAATCAGTAAGGGAAGGAGGATTCGCTGGTTTTACAGTGACATGAAGTCGAATATTGATGTATTTAAGGAAGATGATGGCGTTGATATCGGTTGAAGGAATTAATGTAGTCTATGTACTTCTTTAATGTCGATGAAGTTAAAACGGTTTCTTAAGATAATGGAACAGGTGGACTATTGTTTTGTCTTTCAGGTACTTGGGTATAACTCGCTTAGTTGCTGCAGCAGGAACAATTTTCTTTTTGTTATCATCATTACGCCCAAGTCGGTTGTAACTCGTCCCTGGTTAGAGTCTTCAACACTAGCACGAGATACGTCACCAATAGAAGTAATATAATCATTCAGGAAGTGAGAAACATGACTTGTAATCTTCATGGTTCCCTTCTTGTAGTTATACTTAACTAGTATTCTCGTGGATGATCATCTCAACACTGGGATTATGTTTTATAGTTTTTACGCGAAATTAATCACGTATTCTACCTGTATAGCACACCGTCCTTTACACGCTATATTCCCCTGAGTGCGTTATTCCAAAGTGGTCTCTCTCTCCCACCTCTGTCGCGTCTATGAGTTCGGATCAGCTGAGAGTGTAGAACAGAATAACGTCATGAGCTTATCCTCATATTAAACACTCTACCATCATCTTAGCTCTCTTGGCCAGAATTAACTAATTACAAAGCATGATCATAAGTGCATCATAGAATCTTGTTCTTTTGTGTAAAAGATAATGGCAAGTTCTCTTCATTTTCCAACTTCTTTTTATCTCAAATAATGCTTCTTTTTAATGCATTGTACTCAGAAGTTTCCACTAGGCATATTTATGATTAATGAGGGCGGTAGATGTCATGCAGCTGTTCTGTTGACGTAAACGTAGAAAGGTCATGTTTATATTCACACTTCGTATCTTTCACGTCAAATAAGTGAGCTTTGTTGTGAGGGGAAGTTGGTGTCCTGCAGAAACACCGTTTTCGTGAATACTGAGAAAAGGGAAGAGAAAAGTTGGGTTGTGTTGGAAGAGATGGTGTTCCACCTCACTAGCGTTCGCTCTCACCTGACTGGTGTCAGCTGGTGTGTGGTCAGTTGGGGATACATGGCTGCCGTTCGCGTGGTTCAAGTCCGCAGTAACTGAGTGGTAGGTAGGGACCATCCTCCCAGGCCTCGGTTAAGGCTGGTCGGCTGGCAGGCATGAGACAAGGACTCATCTAGCAGAAGGAGATCGAGCGGGGTGGACCTGACGCTTGTCCCATCTGACGCTGGGTGATTTGACTCTTGATGGGTGCGGTGGAGGGCGTCCCCTTGTCTCCCTTCTGAGGCATTAGGTGCAACATATTAATCAAAGAACCTGGTTGTATGTTGGACTACAACCCGTTCCTTTTTTTAAAAAAGCTGTGACTTAATGTGGAAAATTCATTTTGTAAACTTTTAACAGTACGAGTATATTTGAGCTGTCCCTTCAGGAATATTGCTTTTCAAAATTCTGCATGAGAAATAATCCAACATTTTTTCAACATTTTATGTACGAAAACATCGTCTGCTTAGTTTAACGTTTAAACAATTTTAGTTCTCTTACCGGACTGATTATCTTGATATGTTCTTCACAAGCAGCAACCCTTCTCCACCGTAGAAAAAACGTTCCCTATTCCCACTATTCAACAGTCACTTTCCTTATAAGCAATTCCATTCACGCTTAATATATGCTGACCACAGTCTCTACACTCTCCCCTGTTTACCATAACACTGTCATGACATCCCTACCCTATGGAAACCATACCTCAGCAAACCATGTCTTCTTCCCCACAGACAAATTGTTTTTGCCTACCCAAACTATACTGGCTGCCACCAACCTTTCCCCTGAACTTATATAATTCATCCCTTAACATGGACCCTCAAACGCATGTTCCTTTACAATGAGAAGTGACTAAAGGTATTGTGAGAGAGGGAATGATTACATGAGAGAAGGGAGCATGTCGGTCCCAGTGTGTGTACTGTGATAGTTGTCGGCTGTGAGGTGTGCAGTGAAACGTTGGTCCAGTGCCGCACTGAACCCCACCTCCCTGAAATCCTATTTGTGTCCGGTTGGTCGACCTCCCCAGCTGTTGCAATGGACCGCCCTCATGCACCTCTCTCGTCGTCCTCCTAAAGTCTTGTTAGTCGGACTTCACCGCTCGTCTGCATCTATCAACCTTCTCTCACTTGCTGTTGTAAAAGCGAGCTGTTTTTCTGAAACTTACCTCTATCATCAACAGTGTAGCCTGTGGCCGGGATTATTTTGGCATGGTTGAGCTGACAACAGCAGGGAAACTGTTCTAAGTAATGTTTACAGCAATCCTTGCCAGCAGGTTGTTGTTTAAGCTCTGTAAAATTATTCCCTCTACACAAACCTTACTCTTCTCTCCCATCAGCCTTTCTCATCGATTGCTTGAGTTCTCTGTTTACCATGACCCTTCAAAACTGTTTCTCTAGAATCAAACTTTAATTACACACGCAAGAGAGCCAGGATGACGATTATAGAAGGGAAGTGATAGTCCTGTGTGGAAGGCGAAAGCAACATCATTGATACGTTTAAGGATGAACTTGATAGATACTTCACTTCAAGTTCATTTCTGATAGATGTGTTATGTTGATATAAAGTTCACAGGTACTTCTTACGTCATATGTTTACCTTTTAATTTTTCACCATTAACTTCTTCTGTTCTTGATCTGTTCTAATACCATAGATAACTTCGAAAGGACCCAGTGGTCTGTTGCTGTTTGTATTTTTTTATATTCCTTTGTGTTGACAGTTGTTTGTGGGTAAGAAGTTGGCAAGTATGTGCAGTGAGGAGGACAGGGATACCTGCTCGTCTTGGAGATGAAGAGAGGTACAATAGAAAAGAAATTTATTGTTATCAAGTGGAGTATAAGAAAAGCTTGCTACAGACCTGACTAGGATGTTGTTGCACGGGTGCTGCACCTGAAGTTATTCATTCCGTTTTCCCCACGTCAGTGTGTTTCTGTTGACCTTTATAACCAACAGTTCTTCTTTCAGTCCCTCTCAGTTCTCTGGTTCCACCTTTTTATTTTCTTCTTTTAGCGATCCTCCTCTTTTCCACTGCCACCACATGCCTCTGTTCCATGACCACTTTCTTTCCCCAGTTCTTCTACCGCCTCCCATCTATCGTCGTAACTGGAAATTTGTTTCCCCTTTTTTGTTTACATGATCTGCAGCTTTTTAGATGTGGTGTATATCATGGTGTCCTGGCACTCTTTACTTTACCACTGCTTCCTTCTGCTGCTTTATCTTCCTGCATTGTTCCATCCCTCTACACTACTGTTTCATCCTTCTCCACCACTAATTCTTCCTGTCACTCAACCACAGCTTCTTCCTACTCCGCCAATGAATCTCTCCATTTCCTTACCTTGTGCTTCCTCTCCTTTTTTTAACTACTCTGTTGTTTAAATTCACCCTTAGCCTGGTTCACACGGCCAAGAAACCCTTATGTACATCTTGTCTCAAGGTTAAATTGTTACAAAAGATCTCATGAAGGTGGGTCCTGAGATGAAATATATATATGGTTGAAGAGATAAAAGAGTAAGGAGAGAAGAGGAAAAACAATTTAGGAGTTTTATAGAGTTACACTGGGGGGATAAGGGAGTGTTTATGTATATTTCTTGTGCGTGTTTGTGTGTGTGTGTGTGAGTGAGAGAGAGAGAGAGAGAGAGAGAGAGAGAGAGAGAGAGAGGGGGGTGGAATTTCAGAAGTATATATTTTTTTTTTTAACCCAACCCTCACCTGGCAAAGGCTCTTCAATAGAAAAATAAGAATGTCTCTCCCGGATTCACACGAATACCTTCAGAAGAAAGTAAGAGCTGAGTCGAACCAGATAATTCCTGAGACTTGACTGTCGGCGCTCTTCTGAACGGGTCTCGCGAGATGGAAAATTGCAGACGGTCTGGCGACAAGGAGTTCTTTACACACCTCTTGGAGTAGGTCAAGTACTTCCACAAAATCAGAGATTACGTATTTCTAATTATTCATTTCGTATTGTGGCTGAATTAGAATGCATGTTATAACGAGGTTCCATTTATGAAAAAAAAATCCAGAAAAATTGAAGCCACGACCGTTGCAGTGGCCTTGAACACAAGTTTTCATCAGTGACTAACGACCTGAGAACGCTGGTTTGGACACTAGTTTAGTAAAGGTTTTAAACAATCACTGAAGGAAACCGTCCATGTATAACGACAACAGATTCTCCAGAACAGTGATCCCAAGCTCTGACCTGGTCAGCCAATTTCCACAGTCTAACTGGATCATGGCTGTGATTAGATTCATGATTACCTACTATGATCAGCGATAATGCTGATCGCTGGTATTGACCTACAGTTGTCATCAGTCGCCGTCCCAGGTCGCACTGACCGGCCACACCCACGGGCGGCCCGGGTTGTATCAACAGCACCGTCCGGTCGTCGCATCCTGCATTGCGCCTCACTAGGAGGACATTTCTTTCCTCGAGACAGTTGGCCCTTACGCCATTTCTTATGCTACGGCCTCTCCATGAATAGTTTCTCTTGATATATAACATTATGCATGTTTGTTTTACCAGAAGATACAGCATTGTATTATCGAGCTGTGGTGTCCAGGAAACTTGCGCATGAAACTCTTGGTGTCCCTGAACTGTTTCTCTCAAAACCTCATTTTGCAAGTCTTTCGTGTCGAGAAGAAACAACAAATTGCGAACTAATCTAAAGTTTGCCTCCGGCGAGAGATTTATGCAGTGGTGTTGAGGAGCTGCGTCCCCGACACGCCATGTCTTCCTTCCCCCTCCCATTCTCCTCCGTCGGTGGAATCTTTATTCCCATCATCTTTGTTCTTCCTTCACCTCCCGCTCAATCTTGCCTTTCCATTTCTAATGCGTTTCCCGCGTCACTTTTAGTCATCTGACGAGCTAACGAGTGTGTCGAGGTGTTTACGTTTTCCATATCGCCCTTCTCTTTCTGTCATTCTTCCTAAGTTCTCTTCTGTTAAACATCCGACGTCATACCCAGACGAACATGTCCAGTTGATTTGATTTGTGCCGGGAACCCCGGCAAATTTATTGTGCATCCCATACTCATCCTGTGAGCGGTTGTTTTCCTCCTTTACTTATTTCCTTTACTAGTATCTGCACGACTTCCTGCGTTCATATATCTCATCTTCTCCTTTATCTTTGCACCACCTGAGGGTTGCCCTCATCACCCACTGATAACAGGGACACGGGTTCCGTACCCAGGTCGATATCACTTGGCCAATGTGTTCCTACATAATACTCTACATTATTTATTCCTTCTGCCATGAATCCTGCCTCCACTCTCACATCAGCGTCCACCCTATACACTCGATACATGTCTTATACTTCAGTTAGTTTGATCCTTTTATATTTCCACACAGTTTGTATCCTTTCTCTACCGTATATATTCTCCTACTTTCACATTCCTGCTACTGCAATACCATCACTCTCGTACGGTCTTCCTCCCTTCCCTCACTCTCTTCTCCTGTCTGGTGTTACTCTATTTATTCTGCAGTTACAACAATGTTATTCATATGAATTTTCATTTTTAATATTAAATATCCCCTGATGCGCGCGCGCACACACACACACACACACACACGCACACACACACACACACACACACACACACACACACTTTAATTGTATACTTATACATAAAAGTGTATATATGTGTGTGTGTGTGTGTGTGTGTGTGTGTGTGTGTTATGATTTTCTTTGTTAGTTAACTGTTTTCATAATATGTCTTCTGTTTCCTCTTCGCTTTTCATCAGCGCTGTGTTGTCAATGTCGTTCTTTCTTTCTTTTTGATATGATCTTCGTCTCATATCTTGTTTGTATATTATCCTTGTTATGAATTTTCTTCATTGGATATAGGTATCTTTCATTGTATGTTTGTACTTCTATTTTCTGCTTCTATTTCCCCACAAGTTTTATTTGTTTCTTTCAACGATTTTTTGTCACTGTTTCATGTTTACGTTTGTTCTCAGATCTTTGTCGCCTTTCACTGATCCCTCCCTCTCCCTTGCTGGTTACATCCCAGTCTTTCCTCATCACGCTCTTTGCCTCCCTCCTCCATCACACTCCTTTATGTGTGTCTTGTCCTCAGTCCCGCCCTTATGTCCTCTTCTGCCCCGCTCTTGTCCTCCTTTCTGTCACCTTTCCTTTCCTGTTTACCATCGTCCGTTCGTCATAATCCTTTGCCTCTCTTCATTTTCCCGCATCCTTTACTTAAGTACTGTTTCCTTCTTTACCTCCATTCTTCCTTCCCTACTTCCTTACTTATATCCTTACTTCTTTACTTCTTTCCCTATCTTCTCTCTTACCTTTTTCACTCCACTTTACCTTACTTTTCCCTCCATCAGTTGTCTCCCCTGCACCCCGCTATCTCTCCCCATCCACGCCGACCACAACGCACACCGCCGCCATGATCGACACATCCGGAGTGCCCCGCTCGGCCCATTATGTGACTTGAAAAGTGCTCCTCCCGGGTCATAATAATCCTGGAAAACACTCTTGTGGGTCTGCTAAATTATCCCTTGTTTCTTAAGGCAATATGGATTGTTTTTCTCAGAGGCGCACGGTAGAACTGGTGGCCCTTTGATACAGAAGGCTTAAGATGTGGATCCGCAGTGATGTGTTAGTGCGGAAGGCGGCGTTGTCTTTCATATTCATGAGTTATTTTACTTGTCATAAATCCCACCCAAGTGACGGCCAAAGTGATGGGCACGATCCAGAGATCTGTCGGTTGGTAGGAAGATGATGACGACTTAGTTTTGAAATACAAGGAAAGGTTTTATGTTGCTCAGTGAATTCATTTGTCCTTTACTGGCATGATACCAGTCCTCCGGCCATGACGTCTTCGTCTGCTGGTTGTCTCACTCTGTGTTACCATTTCCTCTTCTTAACTCCAGTCCTTCCCTATCAGACACTTGTTCTCTCCCTTCACACAACCCTCTCTCTTTGTTGTTGATTGCCGTTGCCTGACTCCTCTGTTACAGGTACAAAATGCAGTTATCCTGGTTATATCCAGCATCCCTGTGTTCTCACGCCGGCTCTCCCTACGTTCATCCATCATGACCATGGATGAACTGGTCCTTTGCCAACTCGTAAACCTTTTGTGTTTTTCTTTTGTTTCGGTCCTTTATACATTCAGTCACTCACTGCGGCACTTCCATTCATCACTCTTGTCCCTGTTCCCCTTCAGCATCCCCCTTGCAATCTTTCCTTGATATCTCTCTTTACGCTTGTGATTATCTCTTTGAATCATGTAAACTGCTGTCTCTTCTCCGGCTACCATCTTGCACATGTGTTCTTACTCCTCTTCTGAGTTTCCCACCGGACCCAGTTCCTTGCCTCCTGCTTCCGTCTCTGTTCCCTTCCGTCCTCCTTTATTAGAACCTTCATGCCTTCCTCCTCATGCCTGTCTCTCCTCTCTCTTCCCAGTGGCATCATCTCAGACCTGCTTCCTTACACTCCCGCTGTCCTATGCTCATTGCCTGACCATATGAGTAAGGTTAAAGGCTTGTGGGGTCGAGTGTGTTGTAAAGATGGCCTTTGACCTGACCCCTGGGGTCGAGTGAATTTTTTTTTTCCGGGTATGAAGTGAAGATGAGTTTGTCTAGGGTATAGTGAGGACATTTTTGGTGGTCTCTTTCCGTAATGAAGATGACGGTGAGTGATAGTGCAAAAGGAGACGCTGCATTTGCTCGCGACTGTTGGCGTCTCGAGGCTTGACTTTCTTCACCTAGCATTACTCTTTCTCCAAGTTTTAATTGCTTCGTTTTCCTCAAAAATAATATATTTAATCCCAGCTTCTCTTCCCTTCCTTCCTCGCCTCCTCCTAGTACCTGGCTGTCCAGTCTTTCTCATCTCCTCCATTTCCTGTCTCTCCTTTCCTCTCCTCACTTCGTCTATTATTCCTTTTTACAGACTTATCTCATTTTGCCTGAATCCCATCTTTCTTGTACCCCACCCCCCATTCTCTCTCTCTCTCTCTCTCTCTCTCTCTCTCT
>JAYMFT010186662.1:0-11940 GCA_038088735.1 Panulirus argus
TATTTTTTCTTCGTCTGTTTCCTGGCGCTACCTCGCTGACGCGGGAAACAGCGATCTAGTATAATAAAAAAAATAAATATATATATATATATATATATATATATATATATATATATATATAAATAAAGCATCAATTAGGAAGCCTTGATCAAGGCATTTATTTGTCCGTGCTGTCTCAGATCATGTCTTAAAAATCTCCAGTAACTTTTCTTCTGCCATTAGTTGCCAAGAATTCAAGTACATGGATACGTGTATCTGTTCATAAAAATAACTGTAAAATCTCTAAAACAATTTATTTCATGTAAACAAGAATAACCCTAAAGTGCCATTTAAAGAATATGGTAATTTGCTCCTTATAAATGTCAAAGCATGTTCAGACATCTCTAAGGTTGAATGAAGTCTTGCATTATGCTTATGAATAATATATTCTGAAAATTATATATTACAAAACAAAACAAGAATACTAATGAAAGTTACCAGAAGTAGCATCTGTATATTAACAGTGGTTATTTTAAAAGATTCTATGTTTATCTTTTATTGTATATCAAAGGAAAATAAAATCAGTAACATAAAGCACTGTACCAACATAAAACATTAGGGTGGGGAGTTTCCAAAAATTATCATATATAAAAAAAATATCTTGTCATAAACATATTTTCTTGCAAAAATATAAATCTTACATCAATGTAAATTTTCTAAACCTTTATACAATTCAACAATATTCTTATGATTCAAATGCTATTTGGACACATGAAAAATCATGAATCTTGTATATTTTCATGCTAGAAATGAATGCTGTGTGCTAGAGCCCCAGCGTTACATCTGAAAAACAGCCAACAGCAAACATTTTCTTAATTCTAAGGTTTTCTATTTTCAGGTTGCCATTTCTTGATTTCAAAGTAGGGTGAAGTACACTAAGTCTAATTCTAATTCATAAACTTCTATCCATATATATATATATATACAGACAAATCACATATACATCTTTTTCTTTATTTCATACTTGATCACAATTTCCTGTGTTAGTGAAGCAGCTCCAGGAACAAACAAAGAAAGGCTACATACGCTCACATTCATTTACTAGCTGTCATGTGTAATGCACCAAAACCACAGCTCCCTATCCACAACCAGGCTTCGCAGATCTATCCATGATTTACCCTGGATACTTCAATGCCAAGGTTCAGTTCACTGACGGCATGTCAACTCCGTTATACCACGTGTGAAAGAGTGTAAAGAAGTGAGTTCTAGACTGATGTGGGTAAAAATAAAAGTGGATTCCAAGAGATGGGTGATCATTAGTGCATATGCACCTGGTCATGAGAAGAAATATAATAAAAGGCAAGTGTTCTGGAAGCACCTGAGTGAGTGTATCAGCAGTTTTGATGTACCAGATCAAGTATTGGTGATTGGCAATTTGAATGCAAGGGTGAGTAATGTGGCAGTTGAGGGCATAACTAGGGAAGGATGGGGAATTCAGTAATACGAGTGAAAATGCTGAACAGCTTGTGGAGTTGTGTGCTGAAAAAGGACTACTGATTGGGAATGCTTGGTTTAAAAAGAACATACACAAGTTGTTGAGAGTAGGCACGTACAGAGCATCAGACTGGGGAAGAGCAGTATGCAAGTTTTTGCTTAATTTCATGCTATGTCCTCTGGTTGTCATATCCCAACATCTTTTGAAGAACTGTTCACTGCCTATTTAATCTATCTATCTATCTATATCTCTGATGCCCATTATCTTGGGGAACTTCCTCAAAGGGATGGCCATGGCAAAAGAGCCTCTGTAACTGGTGAACTCCAGTGCCACTTTTAGCCTTTTGGTGCCTTACCCTAAATAGACTACTGGCAGAAGGCAACTCTAGCACAGTGTTTTCAGAGGCTCCTGCCTAATGTTCTACCAATTCCTTCTATTCAATCTTCTATGTCATCAATCTGCAGAATGCAACTCTAGCACAGTGTTTTCAGAGGCTCCTGCCAAGTGTTCTACCAATTCCTTCTATTCAATCTTCTATGTCATCAATCTGGTTTAAATTCCCTCTTCCATAGTGGGTAAATCTAAGGCTTCCAGCCTTTATCTGTAACTCAGCTCTCATAATTCTAGTAACAATAGCATCTCTAGTGCCTTCCTCTGGAACTATCTTCTCTATTGGCTCTTTGTGCTTCTTAGGTACAATGATCAAATTTGAGAAGCATGTTCTTGTTTTGAATTTATGCAGGATATAAACAGCTTACTAAATATTCCCTTATCCATATACTTTAATGCTATTCTAACACCTGCCAGCAGAAAGTTTCTCTCCTTAACTATTCTCCTAATGATGGACTCCGGTGACAGGTCTGGGATGATGTCAACTCACAAATATTTTGGACACAGAATCCTTTAGTTTATGTCTCATCTTCACTACCTTAAACTTGCTCAGGTTGAATATCATCAACTTCCTCCAACTATGTGAAGTGCAGTCATAGAGCTGCAGGAGACCCTGGAAATGGGTCATGGATCAACACCATGACTCCTTCTGGAAATGGTCTTTGGATAAAATAATAATAATAATAATAATAATATTAATAATAATAATAATAATAATGATAATAATAATAATTATAATAATAATAGTGATAATAATAATAGTAATAGTAATAGTAATAATAATAATAATGAAAATAAAATAATATAATAACAATGATAAAAATTTATCCCTGGGGATAGGGGAGAAAGAATACTGTCCACATATTCCCTGTGTGTCACTGAAGGCAACTAAGAGGAGCTTGTGGATGGAAATCCTGCCTTTCTGTCTTACTTTCCAAAAGCAGGAACGAAGCCAGGAGCCAAGCAAGAATTTTCCCACTAAGGCTGTCATCTGTCCTTGATGTTACCTTGCTCACATATAAGAAAAAAAAGGGAAAATAATAATAATAATATGGCAGTACGAATTCTACCTCCACATTCCATGCATGTTGTAGAAGGCAAAACAAAAAGGGTGGGAGCTGGGGGACTGGAAACAAACTCCTTCTTGTATTTCACCATCTTAAAGATGGAACAGAAGAAGGAGCCAAGCAGGGATTGCTCATCCTCCTCAAAGGCTCAGGCTGGGATGTCTGAATGAGTGTGGATGCAACTAAGATAACAAAAAAAGGAGAGATAGGTAGCATGTTTGAAAAAAGGAACCTGGATGTTCTGGCTGTGACTAAACAAAGCTCATGGGTAAAGAGAAAGAATGATTTGGAAATGTCTCAAGAGTAAAGTCAGGGGTTGGTGTGATGGCAAAAGGGGTAGTACTACTGCTGAAGCAAGAGTGGCAGGAGTGTATGAAAGTGTAAATAAGTGAGCTTTAGACTGATATGGGTAAAAATGAAAGTGGATTGCAAGAGATGTAATTATTAGTACTTATGAACTTAGCCATGAAAAGGATCATGATGCAAGTGTTTTGGGAGCATCTCAGCGAGTGTGTCAGCAGTTTTGATGCAACAGACCAGGCATTAGTGTTTGGTGATTTAATTGTGGTGAGTAATGTGGCAGTTAAAGGTATAATTAGAGAGCATGGGGTATTCAGTAAAGTAAATGGAAATGGTGAACAGCTTGTGGAGTCATGTGCTGAGAAAGAGCTGGTGATTGTGAATACATAGTTAAAAAAGAGGGACATACATAAGTATAAATATCAGTAGGAAAGATGGTCAGCGGGCATTGTTGGATTAAATATTAATTGATAGATATGCAAAAGAGAGACTACTGGGTGTGAATTTATTGAGGGGCAGCTGGTGGGAAGTCTAATCATTATCTTGTCAAGGAAAGGGTTTTTAAGATTTGCAGAGGTTCTTGGAAAAGAGGAAACACTATGGGTGAGAAGAGTGCTGAAGTGAGCAAGCTGGGAAAAGAGACTTGTGTAAAGATATACTAGGAAAGATTTAGTTTAGAATGGAAAAAGGAGAGAGTAACATTAGCTTAAGGGAGTGGGTGAGGAATGGGAAGTATTTACAGAAGCAGTGCTGGCATGTACAAAAGAAGAATATGGCATGCATAAGTGGGAGGTGGTCAGGCTAGAAAGGGTAGTGAGCTGTGGGATAACAAAGTAAAGTTGCTAGTGAAAGAGAAAAGAGGCATGGGCAGTACAACGAGGAGGGAGTTTAAATGACTGGGAGATGTATCAAAGAAAGTGTCAGGAGGTCAAGAGGAAGGTTCAGGGGTTGAAAAAGGGGGGGCAAATGAGATTTGGGGTGTGGGAGTATCAGTAAACTTCAGAGTGAATAAAATGTTTTTCTTTTCAGAATGAGGTTAATACTGTGAAAAAACAAGTGAACAAATGGGGAAGTGGTGACAGGTAGTGACTGAAGTGAGAAGATGGAGAGAGTACTCTGAAGAACTGTTGAATGTGTTTGATGATAACGTGGTAGATGTAGGGTGTTTGGGCTGGCGTGGTATGTGATGTGAGAGAAACATGGGGAATGGTTATGTGAAGAAAGGAGGAGGTAAAAGCCTTGCACAAGATGAAATGTGGCTAGGTGGCTGGAGCAGATGGTACTGCAGTTGAATTTCTTAAGATAGAGGGTGACTGCTGTTCACTAGTTAGTAAGGATTTTCAACTTATGTATGGATCACCGTGAGGTTTCTGAGGATTGGCAGAATGCATGTAAAGTGCCACAGTATAAAGGCAATGGGGATAAAGGTGAGTGTTCAAACTACAGAGGTATAAGTTTGTTGGGTGTATGAGTAGTATGCAAGAGTGGTAATTGAGAGGGTGAATGCATGTACAGAGTATCAGACTGGGGAGGAAGAGTGTTGTTTCAGAAATGGTAGAGGATGTGTGGACCAGGTGTTTGCTTTAAAGAATGTGTGTGAGAAATAGAAGGATTTGTATGTGGAAGGTTTTAAGAAAATATGGTGTAGGATGAAAACTGCTAGAAGCAGTGAGAAGTTTTATCAAGAGTGTAAGGTGAGTGTATGAGTAGGAAAAGGTGTGAGTGAGTGATTCCAAGGGAAGGCTAGTCTGTGGCAGGGGTGTGTGATGTAACCATGGCTGTTTAATTTGCTTGACGATGGGGTGGTAAGAGAGGTAAATGTAAGAGTCTTGAAGAGAAGGACAAGTACTGCAGTCTGCATGGGATGAGGGGGGCCTGGAAAGTGAGTGATATTGTTTGCTGTGGCATAGCACTGGCAGCAGACTCAAGTAAGAAACTGCATAAGTTGGTGAATGAGTTTGGGAGAGTGAGTGATAGGAGGAAGCTGGAAGTAAATGTGAATAAAAGCAAGGTTATTAGGTTTAGCATGGTAGAGGGACTGGTTAGTTGTGGTGTGAATGGAGAAAATTTGGAGGAAGTGAAGTGTTTTACATACCTGGGAGTGGAAATGGCAGCAAATGTAACCATGGCAGTGGAGGTGATTAACTGGGTGGGTGAGGGGGCACAGGTACTGGGAGCACTGAAGAATGTGTGGAAAGAGAGGTCAGTATCTGGGAGGGCAAATATATATAGCTGTATAGTTGCGAGGCATGGGCTACAGATGGCAATCTGCAGAGGAGGGTAGAAGTGTTGGAAATGAAATGTTTGATTTCATTACATAATGTGAGGTGTTTTGACTAAATAATAAATGGTTAAGAGAAAGTTGTGGTAATAACAAGCAGTGTGGTTGAGAGAGATGAAACGGTTTGGACATATGGAAAGAATGAGAGAAAAGAGGCTGACAAAGAGGATATGTGTGTCAAAAGTGGAGAGGACAGGGAAAAGGGGAAGACCAAACTAGAGATGTACGGATGGAATGAAAAAGATTTTGAGTAACTGGGACCTGACCATACAGGAGGATGAAAGGTGTCCACAGGACAGAGTAAATTGGGATGATAAGGTATGCAGGGTCATTGAACCAAGGCATGTGAAGTAGCTGGGGGGAAACCATAGATAGGTTTGTGGGGCCTGGTCGTAGATGGGGATTGTGGTTTTGGTACATTGCACATGATAGCTACAGAATGGATGTGAGGGAATGCAGCCTTTCTTTGTCTGTTCTGGGCACTACCTCACTAACGGAGGAAATGGTGATCAAATATGAAAAAAATAAAGCTATTAATAAAGATATTGTATGGATGAGAGGTATGGACTATAGATGAGGATTGTGGAGGAGGGTGGATATATCTTGCAAATTAAATATTTGAGGACAATGTGTGGTGTGATGTAGTGTGATCAGGCAAGTAATAAAAGAGTAAGGGAGAAGTGTGATTATAAGAAGAGTGTGGTTGAGAGAGTTGAAAAGGATGTGCTGAAATGGTTTAGACAAATGGAGAAAGCAAGTGGAAAGGAGAAGAGTGAGACCAAACTGGAGATGAAAGGATGGGGTGAAAATCATTGTAAGTGCTCAAGGCCTGAATATACAGGAAGGTGAAAAGTGCACTGGGAAAGAGTGAACTGAAGTGATGTAGTATATAGAGGGTGAATGTGCTGCCAATGGACCAGGGCATATGAAGCAGCCCGGAGAAACCATGTAAAGAGTCTATGGAGCCTGATTATGGATTGGGGCTGTGGTTTTGGTGCATTACACACAACAGCTAGAGGGCGGATGTGAGTGTATGTGGCCTTTTTTTTGTTCATTCCTTGTGTTACCTCACTAATGTGGGAAATGGTGAACAAGTATGAAAATAAAAATAATGATAATATTTATATTTCATTCATGTTTCCCATTTCCCAAGTTAGTAATGTAGCAGCAGGAACAGCACACAAATGACCTCATTCACTCACATCCGCTCTCTATTACCTTTGTCTCCACCATGAAGTGATCAGACACCCTACCAAATGCCCCCCACAGCAGATTTAAATAAAAAAATCTCTTCAGAATGTCTAACAATTAGTACATAATCCAATAATGCCCCCTCACCCACATATACAAACATATGTCCCTCTTTTAAACCAGGTATTCCAAAAAACAAGTCCTTTTTCGGCACTCAACTTAACAAGCTACTTGTCATTATCATTCACTCTGGGTACCCAATGTCCCCTTCCTATTATCACCTATTATTGCTCTTGTATTCAAATCGCACATCACTATCACCTAATCCCTAACATCAAATTTACCGATGCACTCACTTAGTACCTTCCAAAACACTTGTTTCTCTTTCTCACTTTTACTATACTACCCTGCCCTATGGTACCCTTCTCTGGGTCTCCTGCAGCAACCAGGAAACTGGCCACATCCAAGGGGCAGGACCACAGGTCAAGAAAAATGGTGATGTGTTTATGTCTGTATGAAGTGTGTGCTGGGTAACTGAAGATTAAGTGTTCAGTGTCTTCAGTATGGAAGGTAAATCTTGCACAAGAAGACTCTTGTGATATGCTGAATCAATGTGCATACTGATGTAGAAATAGGTAATGTCTAGAATGCACATAAGAAATTGTATCAAATACATGCCTGGAGAGAGTAATTTCAGATGGGTGTAAGTCTGGGTGGCATTTAAGACTGGGTTGGATGGACAGTTTCGTGCTTGTCAAGTCATTACTGTGTGCATATGTTTTGCAAGTGTTGTATGTGTTGAAAGGGGGATGATCTGAGTATACAAGTTACCGAAATGTGATACGTTAAGTTGTTTTTACCTGAGGTTGGTAGTTGGTTATGGGATGATTTAGGCAGAGGGAGTATCATGCTGGTGTAAAAAATTTTGTTTGTATGACAGTGTGAGTGTAATTACCTATTTCAAAGCATGGAGAATTAGAGTTCTTCATCCATGTGACCCTATCTCTTAATGTGTGATTACCATCTGTGGGTTCCACAGTGAAAGGTTTATGCTCGTGTTGCCCCCTTCTCTTAACCCTGGACATACTGTATATAATGTCTTAACATGAATATTTTATCTAAAATCAACCCAGAGCTCCTTTCTAAAGGGCTCTTGGTGTTACCCAGGACCCCTTTCCAAGGGGCTCCTTTGAAGCAAGAAGTTTTTTGATGAGACTGTAATTTGTTTTGTCTAATGATAATGATACAGCCTCACTAATGGTGACTTTTTTACTCATCAGTTAACCTTTAGAAGGCAGTGTCTGGTAACACCACCTTATATATGCACACACATATGCACATCCCAGCTTATACCCAGTATCCATTCATTGATTGGGTTGGCTGTGAGTTGGCAGTCCTGTCCAAGATTTGAACTCAGGCCCATGAAATTGGTAGGTAACAATGCTAACTACTGCCCTATGAAAGTCTGTAGTGCATAAGTGCACAAGCTGATAAGAACAGCTTGACTATTTGAATTAAATATCTTGTACCGTAACTTTGTCCAGTGAGATGCTGGTAGTAAAAAACGATTTGAATTCTCATTCTTCAATCAGTCAAGTATAAATGGAAAATACTAGTTTTGAATGATACTATGGAACTTAAAATTACACTATCACAATTAATACTACTGCAAAAAGTGAGCAATTGATAGAGTATCGCAGACTATGTGTTGCTATCCCCCTCTGAAGGTAAAGACAACAATCAAGATATCTTAAAGTTGCAAATATTTAACTTAACCCTTATCCTATACAGCCTTTTAATAATGCTTTACAGCTTTTAATGCTGCTGTTTATCAATGAATGAGATGGTTTCTTCATGACTCACACACAATTTGACAAGTAGCTAATAATGAAAAATCAAAGTCATTATCTATGCCACAATTTTGGAATATTCTTCATGTTCCCAAGTAAAGAAAAATAAGTACAATGAAAGTAATATGATGAAAATAATAAAAATAATCATTTAATGGGGGCATCTTTGAGACTAGCTGTAGTTACTGGGCCACTACTGGTGCTCAAAATATCATTGTTCCATGTTGCTATCAGTGATTTGTTAGTAGTGAAACCCTCCAACATCTTTGTCAGAGCATCACTCTTTTTAGTGTTTAAGACAGGGTCTGGTTCTCCCTCATAACCTTCAACTGTCACGCGATCTCCAGGTTTGCTACCAGGGGCTGGCTGGAGAGGTTCCACAGCTGCTGGATCACTAACTGAAGCACACAATACCATCCCTGCAGATTTGATTCCTCTCATAGTAGCGGGTTTTAGATTTGCTAACACTACTACCATTCTCTCTTGCATTTCTGTTATTGGAACAAACTTAACTAGGCCACTGACAATTGTTCTTGGTTCGTCTTCACCTATATCAATTTTTTCAACATAAAGTGATTCTGCATCTGGGTGTCTTGAAACTTCAATAATCTTTCCAACACGCATATTGAACTTAGAAGGCACAAAATCACCATTATTACTTGCAGTTTTCTGAGGGCCCTTTGTTTTCTTAGGAGGGGGTGGAAAAGCTAGGTTTAGCATCTTTTTCATATTGGGTGTATCTGTTACTTTGCGAATAGGATGGATGAACCTCTTCAGGTACTCCACAACACTATTTTTCAGGTCACCTGGATGTAAATTTTTTTGAGAAAATACTTCCTCTAGTGTTTCAAAGTTCTCAAACTCAAGATCACCCCCATTTTCTTCTGAACGTGTTACTCGAAATCTTTCTTCCCCTAGTACTGGCATAATCACAATTTTTACAAGTGATAGCACTGGATTAAAACTAATATTTCCTTCCTCACAAAATGCAGACTTTATTTTCTTTTTAATCTGTGACTCCTGCTCTGTGAGATCAATAAAGTCCTCTTCAGGAGTAAGGGGTGCTCGGTTCAATAAAGAGGGCATTTCTGCCCCTGCTAAATGAACGCAAGGCACTCCATCAACTAAAGGAAGATTTTTCTTGATAAATTCAAAAACTGGTACATGTCTGACACCACAAAAATGAATATTGGCTTGTAAGTGTTTCTCATTCAGAGCCATCATATCAGGATAAAGATGGGCAGAAAGAAGGTTAGGGTCTCTCAAGACAACTGACACAGCATCATTTGAGTCTTTACATGTCACAAGAGCAGTCATTCTGTACAAATCTAGGGCATAATTTTCATTCAACTGAAAGTCACTGCCTTTCACAAACTGGACATTCTGTAGTGGTATGTTGTTTGTATTCATAGCTTCCTTGATTAGCTCTAAGTAATACTTGGCTCTGTGCATGGTTACTTCCCATGGAACTTGACAACTGTCTAAATGGGAAAGAATGTCTGAAGCCAAAACAGTTACTTGACAGCCAGCAGCCAAAAAGTCACGTACCTTTGCTATGTGTCCAAGAAGACCAGCACTTGGCTTTCCTGTTACTGGCACTGTCCAGAGTACATGTGGAGAATGATTCAAAGTGGTATTTAAAGTTGTAGGAGGTGACTGAGCTAAATTCCTACTCATCAGATTTAATCGATCATTAAGACTCAGCCCTTCCACAGTGAGTTGTTTTGTACTGGCATTACACACAGCAGTGGTAGATTGTGGCACTTCACTGCATAAAGGATAAGCCATCTTAGCAAGTTCCTGTAATTCAGGTGCCTCAAACTTCTTTCGGATATGATCCAACAATATATTTAAAAACTTAATGATAGCCTTCTTTATATCATCTCCAATTACATTTCCATCAATAAAGTCAGCTTTCAGTGTCTCAAAAGAGGTATATTTCTGTCCATTGCTTAGCTCGAATGATTCACTTTGATTTTCCAAAATAGGAAATACCACATAATTCACAAAAGCCATTACACCATTGTCAGGTGAAGATGGATCACAAGTAGCTCCACTAAGCTTCCACTGAACTGTTTCAGCTGAATCTAGAAGGTCTATCTTGGAGTCAATTTCTGAGGAAGACATTTTTCCTCCAGTTAGACCAGGGACCATAGGGTTCATCAAATGTGATCTTTTTTGGTATCCAAACTTGGGCAAATATTTTTCAGCATAAGTAAAAATTTTTCTCTGATCAACCCCACCAAATTGTGCATCTACTTTAAGATACTCTTCATCAAGGGCTTGAAGACCAGGATACAGAAGGCTGCTCTGAGAAGGGGCATCTATTTGCTTCACAACCTCTGCTCCAGCTTTCTTAGCATCATGTTCAGTCACCATCGCAGATAACTTGTATACATCCTCAGTGAACCTTCTTCCTAGCTGATAACTTGTACCTGGAAACCAAAACGAAAAGGATTAATGAACAAGGTCCATGCATTTGATTATTAAGTCCATAGTACAATAATGCAAGGGATTCATGTAGTGATAGTAAATAGCTTCAGTACTTATACATCCCATCACTAATAGATAATTAAGCTCAGATGATGAAATTACAGTATCTTTACTTTATTGGTACACTAAAGTAGACCAAAAAGCATGCTAACTGTCACTTAATAAATGTTCAAAGAACTCTCTTAATAATGCACTCTTGCATTCAAGAAGTTCATGCTCCCACCTACCCTGAAGTGAACCACACTGAGAGAGGGTGGAGGTGCACAGCGCTTGAGTTTACATAATACATGGCATTTTCACTGTACATTTACTGTTTTCACATTTATGTCTGTCAGAGATAACTAACAGGGTGGGACTAGGGGTGGTTGGAAACCCTCCCTTCATGCATTTCCAGAATCAGAGAAAGAGCAAGGAGCCCTACGAGGATTTCTCTTTAGGTTGGGGTATCTTAGTGTGTAGATGTAACCAGGATAAGAAGGGAGAGAAACATTCTATGTTTGCTGAGAGAAGCTTAAATAGTATGGCTATAAGTGAGGCTAAGTTGAAAGAGAGGAAGGTAGAATTCTGTGAATGTTTGGGAAGACAAAGCTTGGGGTTAGTGACAAGGCAAAAATGGAGGAGGTGGCACATTACATAATATAATGCGCAAAGCCACGATTGTAAGTCTACACCTCTGGGCCTTCATTTATGTTATTGGCTGATGTATTATTCCAAATCTTATCTATGGATGTCATTAAGACCCTAAAAACAGCTGGGAAAAATATAACGCATCACAGACACCCCTAAATCATTAAAGAAAGTGCAATTGCATTATCATTTCAAAGGGCAAAATGTAGGGAGCCACTGATGTAAAAAAAAAAAAAAAAAAAAAAAAAAAAAAAAAAAAAAAAAACC
>JAYMFT010186673.1:0-11940 GCA_038088735.1 Panulirus argus
TATATATATATATATATATATATATATATATATATATATATATATATATATATATATATATATATATATATCCCTCGAGCACGGGTGGTATGATAAGCAGCAGGCCGTCCCACGCGCCTCCACATAGCCTCATAATTAGCATCCTCACGCACACCCGCCCACACACGGAACATTTCCACCACGAAGCTACTCCGGTAAAATGTTCCGGGGATTATAATTTTCCCCCCTAACGCTGTGCAAATCCAGACTGCTGGAAATCTTCTCCAGGCTACTGGAACCAGCCCCAGTTAAACCAAGACAGGGTAATTCAAATGTTCTAATGTCTATATTGTAATAAAACAAACACTATGAAAATTTTACTGCAGTAGATTCGTCGGTGTTTTTATACCATTTCAGTACGACTGTACGACCTTTGAGGACGTCGGTACGACTCACTGGGTACGATGACACGACCCTTGAGTACGACAGCCTAGTCACGGGCGCCCCCTCGCGGCTACACTATTTTTAAATCTGATAACACAGACATGGCAACAGATATCGATACATCCTTCCTACTTCCTTAAAGCTCTTCTCCTTAGCTTCGGGGTCTGACACCTCCCTCCACGGCCTCTCACACGAGTCCAGGAGCATTCAAAAATCTTAGTGTTCCAGTATCCAGACGAGGGGAACCTGTAGTCAAGGAACACTAGTCTCTGTTCCCCACAAGTAACATTACCAACCTCCTCGGCCAATGAGATTCGACTGTACTCGGATTACAAACTTCCTCAGCCAATGAGAATCGACCATGCTCAGTAGACAACCTAATTTCCATGGAGTTCTCGTTTTCTTCCTCGCCTGGGTCGGTCCGCGGTGGGTAGAGAGAGGTAAATATGTCCGCCATTTTGTTAACGTGTCCTCAGAGACGTAGCGCCTTAGACCTAAGGTTACATTTACTCTTTCTTCTTATTGTACTTAAGGCGCCCTTGCCTTACCCTGGCCTTGGTGAATAATGGTCAAGTATTCGGGGGGGTTCTACCCCCAGAACCTAAAATGAACCCAGGCTGTTGGGTTGGGTTGTTGGAAGCCGCAGCCCTTAGGCCCACACAGCCCCCACAGCCTAGCTGGTCTGGTACACTCTGCATGTACTTGTCCAGAGCACTCTTGACCTTCCCTACCGTGCATCCCAGACCGTTTCTGACGGCAGATGCCAAGGTGTTGAGGAGTCTTAGGCCCAGCAAGTTTAAGGTGTTCTCTCTCTTGTCCATATGGCACCTTTGTATTTCAGAGGCAGTATTTTACAAAGGCTTCCATGCCTCTCGTGCCAGTAGAATATTATTTCCGAATGTAAGTTGGGAACCATACCTTCTAGACGATAATATCACCTCTCCGGTCTGCGCTCCAGGGAGTATAGCCTCAGAGATTTCAGCCGTTCCCAGTCATCTAGTTCCTTCACCACATTTATATGGACTGTGAAAGGTAATCTGGACACTTTCTAATTCCGCAATTTCGCATGCCTTGTAGGGTTATGTTAGAACGCAGCAATATTCAATTCGTGAAAGAATTAGCGCCTTCAATAAGATCATCATTGATTTTCCTTCCCCTGTCTTGAAGGTGTGCAGGATCCAGCCTGCCAACCTTCTACATGAGGCAACCGTTGGTTTCTTGTGTTCGCTGAAGGTCAGGTCGTTAGGCATTATCACTCCGAGGTCTTTCACATTATCAAACTGGTTTCTGATAGCGTCTGTGTCTGTTTGGCATTCTCTGTTATTTTTATTTCAGTTTCGCAATACCAGAGGAGCTGAAACTTATCTTCATTAAAAAGTTTATTGTTCTCGATTGCACAATTAGACTTCGTGTATGCCTCTTTGCTGTCTTCCTTGGAGAAAGTCTACCGTCCCTTTCACTCTAAATATCTGTCGTATCTCTTCTCTCGTCTGCACTGTATAAACTGCACAATCTCTAAGCTTACAGTAATTTTAATATTTTACTGAATCCATATGGATTGTGAATGTCTTTTGTTTATTTCCTACCGCACGCTATTATTTGACAACTGCAAATGTTCAAAATAATTAATACCGCGCTACATTTGTGGTCTGGTGAGAGAACTGGAAACTCCGCTGAATTCGTGTACCATCTACAATGTAGAACTAGTCATTGTATTATGTTCTCAACTAATGCAATAACTCCTTTGGTGTTCTACGTTCTTCTCTCGTGGTACCAGTTGGCGTGTGCGTTCTGGCCTGGTGAAGAACACGAAGCAAGAGATTAAACATGCAAGAACATCATGAAAGTGAGAGGTGGAATGACTTCTTTCCCCGTCATGAGCAGGTGGAAGCATCACTGCCTGACGCGTGCGAATTTCACTGCTGCAACCGTGACACTGGAACGTTACACCAGACGACTAGGTACGGTTAAGTACCTGGTGATGGTAGTAGTACTGTTGTTAGAATACCAGTGAAATATCTTCTGTAGGATCCCGAACTGTGTGAATAATGTTCAGAGTTGTCAAGATAATGTTACAGAAAATAACAATAGGTAAGTGGGGCACCTCAACGCAAATTCAACCCCTAGAGCTCGGTTATGAGATGCTTGAACAAGACGGTACAACCCTTGGGTTGGCCTATGACCTAATCCTTGCAATCCTAGACTAAAAAAATTTTTTTTTTCCATTTTCATAGCATTAATAATGGAAGACAAAACTCCCTCACACGTGGAAAATGTGAACTCTACAGGAAAACCGAGGGAACGTTTTCTACACAGTGGAACGATTATTACTGTGAAATCTCTTCCTCCTCCATAGGTAGAAAGCTTCCTTGTAGTGTCTTATCACGCATTCACTGTCCACTATGGTGACCTCACTATATCCTTGTACACTGCCGAAGTAGCATGTCTGCCCCGCTCAGACACTACACACGACCCCCCGTTATGCAGATGGGGTTTGGGTCATCATGCTAACTGTAGCTGGGGTTGGGATGGTTCAGCACCACAGCCGGGGCCTCTCACGTACCCCTACACCGGGCATGGGAAGACCCCAATGCCAAAGAGGAGCCTGGCTGCTAGAGGAGCACCGGTCCACCTCCCAGGAATCAGACCATTTTCCCTCCCTCCGATCATCTGTGTGCAGTATACTAATGAGTCTGGCTAGAGTCTTGGGCATTACTGCTTCTTACCCTCGAGTTCCCTACAACACCACAGCTCTTTAAATGGCTTTTAATCTGCATACGTTTTCTGTCCAATCACTCATTGCAGCAAGAAATTACCATAACGTGAACCGTGACTCAGTACTTTAGCTTATGAACTGTTCTTTATGTGTGTGTGTGTGTGTGTGTGTGTGTGTGTGTGAGCTGTCAGTCCAGTCTTGCCATAGGTTGGACGGAGGCAAGAACAGGCTGAAGGATCATGCCAGCCACACGGGGCACTGAGGCAATCCTCCCACAGCGCTGTGGGTGGGTAATGACACGGGAGACTGAAACGCGGAGAAAGTGTGTGTGCGCGACACAGGAGAGGCTGACGGAGGGATCCCTGCCTCCCACACCGCCAGCACGAAACACACCCGACCATTACAAGGCATTACGCGCCATTACCTGCCATTATCGAAGGCACGCGGGGGCGAGTCCATTGTCTTCTGCCAGGGGAGGAAGTGCGCCGCCTGCAGGACAAAGGCCTGATGAACCATTGTCAGTCTCAGGCCATATTTATATATCCACTTGGCGCTATTTATGCGGGCGAGAAAGTTCTCAAGTGTGTGATGGGCGCTATTAGTGGCCAGGAATGGAAAGATGAGCCGTGTGTTTTAATGTCTTCTTAAACCCCTTCGGCACGACGATACGACCCTTGCGCACGACGGTACGACCCTTCAACAAGAGGGGGCGACCCTTCAGCACGACGATGCGACCCATCAGCATAATGGTTCGACCCCAGGGTGTCCCCACCACCACCCATATTCTGCGGCCAGGTCCCCACCCCCTGCTAGGTCCCTGCCAGTTCCTCATGTGTCCCCACCAGAACCCGTCTTCACCTGCCAGGTCCCACATGTGTCCCCTTCAGCCTCCGTTACACCAGCTAGTTCCCTGATGTACTCCCACCAACACCTATGTTCCCGTCCAGGTCCCCGATGTGTCCCCACCAGTACCCATGTCCCCCGGCCGGGTCTCGGTGTCACCATCAGCACCCGGGTTCCCCGGGAGGTCCCCCAAGTACACCTCCCACCCACCACCACCACCCGGGTTCCCCCTCCCAGGCCAGGTCCCCCGTGTGTCCCCAGCAGCTGACTCGCTCACTCCGCCTTATCGACCACGGCCGCCGCTCCACCACTCCCCTCATTCGCCCACCTCCCCACCTTCTCCCTCTCCCTACATCTCCCTGAATCCTACTCCCCAGCTCCTCTCCTCACAACACCTCCCTCTCCCACCTCCTCAAACGCAACCTCTCCACCCTGTCTTCAGTTACTGCCCGTGACAGTACTGGACATAAATGCTCCTGTCATACCGTGACAGTCAAGCCGCCCTTCACACTGTGTTCATCGGTACATTTCTCTACGACACCAGCGGCGCAGCCCGACGAACGGGGTTCGACTCCAGCGTCCCGGGATAGTGTGAGTCAAGGCTGCCCACCGCACCACGGAGTTACCCCAATGAACACACACACACACACACACAACTGGGCTCCTCACAGTCAGGTCCAGTGAGTCAGACAGCGTGTCCCCTCCGCTACTCACACACCCTCATTAAATACGATGAGACATGAGAACTAAAAAGCAACACACAAGAGCCTGTTGAACAACAATGAGGCCATTTTGATAGAACAAGTTAGTATCGCAAGACAAATACGTCAACACAAGCTGAACGTTATTCACAACTCCCACACGAGTCTCGTTTCTGTACGAGGACGGACGAGACAGGATACACACGGACGGACAAGACACACGGACGGACGAGACAGGCTTCACGTACGGACGTGACAGGACACACGGACGGACGAGACAGGCTTCACGTAAGGACGAGACAGGACACACGGACAGACGAAACAGGACACACGGACGGACGAGACAGGCCATACGGACGGTCAAGACAGGATATAAGGACAGACGAAAAAACAGAGAAAACTTGCCATGATTTCTGTTGTGGCCCACAGGCAACACCCGGCCACACCTCACTTACTGAAATAAAGCAACATTCCTAATCATATTTACACAGTTCTTGAATCCTGACGTCCCAATCCTCCCATCCAATCAGTGACGCCATGCTGTTCCCTGCGTCAATATATCAGTTGCGAGTCTCCCACCGGCTTCCCTAATGGCCACACAAGTGAAGCAGATGTAAGCTCATTACGTAATATGCTGACACAGCCATCCGCCCGTATTTGCCTTCAAAACTACCCGCTATTTGCATTGCTGGAGGAAGCAGAGGGAAAAAAATCCTCCTTGGAACGCCGCCACAGAGCCAGTCTTCACTGGCCCAGGCAATGCTGACGTCAGTTGGGGGGGGGGGGAGGCGTTATGCCGCCCCGCCCTGAAAATTGTTACCACACTGGAATATCACAGCCCCTTGGGGGCCCATGGAACGATCCTTGAGGAATATGGAACGACCCCTCGGGTATATACTGTCCAGGCATCATCAAACCCCATGGGTAGTACTGCCACGCCCCCCAGTGGATGATCTTGGCAGCGGAAACGTCAACAGAGGCACAAATAACATCAAAATCAGCATCTTTCACGCGTTCCGTGAATATCACATGCCAAGTGAGTCACACACTATCCAAGCTGACAGGATGCTAACTAGACGGCCATGATGCTCTCCGGCAAGACAGCCGGCCGGCCGGCCAGCCAGCCAGCCAGGCTCACGGCCCACACAGCATCTATCACCAGCAGCGGGCGCCTCCGATCTCAGGGCACAGCACAAATAGCCCAGCTGCGACACAACTCCTCACATCACATTCCCTCACCCCAGGATCTTGTAGTGTTACCGCCAACCACAGACAGAGTCTCTTGACTCCTCGCAAACACAGACAACTTGACATGAAGTTCTGTCTTGTTTCGTTCAATCTTCACGATGAAGTTGACAATGTGGCCAACCAGCCTGTGTTACGCTAACCATAAAACAGATACTGCTGTTGGGTTTGTAATAGTTCGTGACGCCCTCAAAGACCTAATTCGTGGAGCACTTGAAGATCTACTTCGTGATGCCCTTCAATACCTAACTCTACTCAGAGTTGGTGAGATACCAGGCAGGCGTAGCACAGAGCATCATGACAGGTAATATAAGTCTGAAGACTTCTCTGGTCAACAGAACCAGGACAACACCAGGATGATAATGACACAGATATACACATGGGGCGGACAGATCTGGTCCTACAATAGATACAACTCGGTGTAAGTGATGTGAAGTACCACACAGGGCACACACTACACCACTACATAATAAAGTGCCCACTCAGCACTTGTACTTTACGCCTCCCGGTCTCGTGATATATGAAAGCAAATCATGAACAACGACGCACTTGAGTCGAGTCCCGCTCTGTACTCCATACGTCCGTGGGTCCGACACATATCATCACGTGGGGAGGCAGCAGTAGAGAACTGAGCGCCAGTCACCACACCATCACCTCACCCTGGAAGCATGAGGCCTCTCACACTCATCACTCCTCATCCTCCTCCCTCAACCCGCAGTCCTCACAACCCTCAACCCCTCCCCTCCACCCTCCCTCCGTCCCTCACAACCCGAGTCACGGCCGCGGGTCCGAACCCACGACCCTAACACGAGACCTGACGGTAATCGCCGTGTCCTCCCGAGCCTCACGCTCTCCAGAGACCAGACCGGCAGAAAGAAATGGCCGGAGAAAAGGTTAATGGAAAGATACGGGGCGAGAGAATGCACTGTGCGTGACACTCGAGTCTGTCGACAGGTGAGTGTGGGCGGGAGAGCGTGTCGAGTCCCCGCGCGGGGAGATGTGTTTGCCTACTTGTCCACAGGTCACGTGATTAATAAGATAATGAGAGAGACAGGTTAAAAATTTGGGCTTAGTTGCATTTCTCAGGATCGGCGAGGGGAAGCGCTGTCCAAGTATCTCCTGCGTGTCGCAGAGGGCGATTACCAGTGGGGCTGGAAATGCTCCCCTCCTCTTCTATAACCACAGAACAGTGGAATAAGCCAAGCGAGGATTTCTCCCCGACGACTCAGTGGTGTGCTCCTGACCAAAGCACAACAAGACGAACAGGAAAAAATAAAAATATGGGTATATTTATTCTGTTCACCTCACAGGATGATAAGGCAAGAGGCAGGCATTACAGTCACTCATCAACCTTGAAAGTACAGAGTTATACAGAGGATGGTGACCATGAAGGAAACTACATAGGCAGGTTTCGGGCCCACATGTAGCCAGGACATATTTATATGCAAGTCCTTAGAGGTTCATGTGGTCGCTGAGTGCTTGCTCCAGGCCGTCTGATCCACCAGCCTGTCGGTGACTGTAGTTTACGAAAGAGAACAAGCGTCACGTCCAGATGAATGATGAAGGTACAGAGGCGATACTGGAAAAAAGAAGGATGAAAAGAGGAGGTAGATACAGTACGAGGGAGAGGTAGAGAGAGAGAGAGGGCTGAGGGCGCTGAGCAGGGTGAGGCAGGACACTGGGAGAGTTTCTACAACAAGAGGACAAAGGATTGGGTGAGGAGATGAATGGACGAGGGGCGCTAACGAAGCAGAGAAAAAGAAGTCGTGGAATAAATGGGAATTATGAAGAGGGGGAGGGTGGCGTCATCACCAGCATGGGTATACCGGACGAAACAGTCTGATGAACCAAGGTCTTGGGGGGGGGGGGGGATGGCACGGTAGGAGGTACCCTGGGTACTCGTCCTCCTGGCTGTGGTCTCCTACGGCGACCCTCCGCCCGTACGACCCTCTGACGATCCCAAGACCCACCTTCCCCCGTCCTCCCCTCACAAAATCACTCAGAAATCCTCACAAACCTTTCCAGCCTCCTGCTCCACCAGTCCTGACGACTCGAGACGCCTCATCAAATGCCAGACGTAAACATTTCAATCTCCTCTGTTGTGCAGGTTGATATTCTCTCCTCGGCTGACGCATACGATGCTGACACTAGCAGACGATGCCAGCTTAAGCTAATGCCATTCTCAGCTTCCACTATCCTTTGTAGCCACCAAGATCATATGATGTTAACGCGTTCGGATCACATCAAAGCTGACATCGTCCTAAGCTGCTACAACCCAAAGCTGATACTGTCCTTAGCATAATGCACACTAAGCTGACGTACGCAAAGCTCAGAGTAGAGTGGACTAAATCTATGCCAGCTTATAATACAGCAATTTCACCCTCAGCCTTATACACACACACACTGTCATAAGACAGGCTTATCGTGAACACCAACCTGGCACCCTCCAAAGCTGAGGCCACCCTCAGCTTACACCGCCCTAAGCTGATGTCACTCTAAGCTTTGGCGCGTGGCTCCCTGCAGCCCACAACTACCCCAGACTCGGGGGGGACACTGGGAAGATCAACTGGAGTTCCTTCCTGACGAAGGAAGTCATAAGGTGGTTGTAAAACCACATGCACGAGACGACCGGTTCTGAGTTAATCAGCAACTGGAGGTTCCTGAATCACGTTAAATGTGATACGCGAATCACCAAGCTGGTCTTTCTGCGCCACCACTCATTGCCTGGGTTCAGACGAGACGGCTAATCTCCTGGCCACGACGGTGCGACCCTTAACCGCGACGATACGACCACTAATAGGCACGACCGTGTGTTTGAGCGCGAAGGTCTGACGACCCTTGGGAATGGCGAGGGCGGCCCCTGACCTGACCCTGATGAAAGGCTAGGTCAAAAGGCCTCGTCATCATTGCCAAGGGTGGTCACGTCGTGCTCACAAGGGTCAGTGTTTGTGTACCCGTTGCAGCGGCGACCCGTCAGAGGCAATACCAGAACACGGAACCATTTGGGAAGTTTACTGGCCCCGTTGTTGGTCCGACGGCGACAGTAAACCAGCTGCACCGCCTGCCAAGGGCCAGAATCCAACACACACACAAACAACTACAATATCCAACTCCTTCCCCAATGTTGTACAGGCTCCGGGCACGGACAATGTCCTGCGTTCCGGTCATAGACAATGTCTCGGGCTCCGGTCGCAGACAAAAGTCCTCATCGAGGCCATGTCTTGAATGAAATATCAAAAGGGCTAAAAGGACGAAATACAATCTTAAAGTTTTGCAGGAAGTGAAAAAAAAAACTGCCTTTAAAAAAGGTTAAGGTCGTAAGTGTTAGGCAAGACATGCGAAGGTAAATAGTTCCAAAGCTTTGCGGTGTCTGAAAAGAAACTGACAACACAACGACCCATCCTTGAGCTGCCAACAACCAAACGTTAGTAATTAGACGCAGTAGCTTGCCCAGTATTATGTGGTCTAGCTAACGGCGAGGCCACACAAACAGCAAGTTCTCAGGAGCAAAAACCCGAACTAATATCTGTGGGGGAGGGAGAGAGAACCAACACCAGAGTAATATTGTAGTCAGACTGGAAGAAATGGTATGGCGCACTGCTTGGGACTTTCTTTATCAAGCAATTACACAGAGCTAGAACCTGTCCAGATGTGACGAATCAATCCAGTGTATACCTAGAACAAGTTTCAGAGGAGATTGATCTACGAAATGTGAACAGGACCTCCATCTTCGCTGGGGCGGACTCGGCTGCCTGGCTATCTGTGTAATGTGAGGTTCCCAAGACAGACTCCGGTAGATGTTATAGTGGTATCAAGCATCTTTATTGTCTTGAGTGGTTGGGAATGGGGACCCACATCTGCAGTCATACTGCTGTACCATTTGACTGGGGGCGGGGCCAACAGCTGCACCATCTGACTGGGGCCGGGGCCAACAGCTGCACCATCTGACTGGGGCCGGGGCCAACAGCTGCACCATCTGACTGGGAGAGTTTATAAGTCGGACCGCTTTCGACTCAACTCTGTCAAGTAAGGATGCAGAGCTTGAACCACCCCAGACGCGAGAGCAGTACTCCATACAACAACGGATCAGTCCTTTGTGTAAACGGTACAGCTATTAGGAAGAAAACAAATTTCACGACCGCCCTACCGTGAAATTTCATTATTTCTCCACATTTCCCCTCGCGTCCAAATGCATGAGTTGCGTTAGACTGAAGAGATGTATACTTAAAGTGAAGACCACATCCCCATCCTTCTTACATGGAAGTCTTCCCCTCCTCTACCGTCGAAAATAGCTCTCTTAAATTTCCCTTGACGTCCACACCTGTACACCTATAAACCACATTTTCAATTTCCCAGAGTAACTAGGATAGTCCCTCACACAACCTGACAGTGACCAGAGGAGCAGCAGCAGGTGTACACAGGCTGGTCCCCAGACCGAGTTGTGCACGTCCACGAGAAGTCTCACTGATCATGGCAAGGGATCGGTCAAGGTCTGCCCTGCCAACGGACTGTCTGGCTAACCCAGCGGGTACAGCAGGACCCAACCTTAAGACCTGTGTTATGTTACTGTCAGTAACGTGAGCAGCGACTGAGATGAATGTACTTGGCGGCAGGCACAAAGGCGGTACCTCCTCCACATAGCCTTGGGGTACCAGAGGTTACCGCCTCTACGTAACCTAAGGGTACCAAACGTTACTTCCCTTACGCAGACTTGGGGTACCAAACGTTACCTCTCCTACGTAGCTTGGGCATATCAAACGTTACCTCCCCTTATGCACCGTAAGGGTACCATATGTTACTTACCCCTATGTGGCCAGAGGGGTACCGTTTCCTCAGCATAGAGAGGGGTAACAGACGGTACCTCCTTACTTCAGCTTATCTTTTTCTTTTTTCATGCTTGATCACCAGGCACTGAGGAGGCTATGTGAGCCTGAGGGCCGTTTCCCGCGTTAGCGAGGTAACGCCAGGAACAGATGAAGAAATAACGTATCCGCTCATATCCATTCTCTAGCTGCCATGTGCAATACACCGAAACCACAGCTCCCAATCCACAACCAGGCCCCACTGACCTTTCCATGGTTTACCCCGGACGCTTCACATGCCCTTTCAAATTCACTCTGTCCCGTATACGCCTTTCACCCTCCTGCACGTTCAGTCCCCAATCATTCATAATCCTTTTCACTCCATCCTTCTATCTTTAAGTTGGTGTCCTCCTCCTCCTTGTCCCCTCCATTTCTGACACATATATCCTCTTTGTCAACCTCTCCTCACTCATTCGCACCATATATCCAAACCATTTCAGCACACCCTCTTCTGCTCTCTCAACCACACTCTTTTTATTACCATAACTCTCTTACCCTTTTATTACTTACTTGATTAAGCCACATATTGTCTTCAAACAGTTCATTTCCAACACTTCCACTCTCCTCATCTATAGCCCACGTCTCGCATCACTATAACATTCTTGAGACAACCATACTTTCAAACATACCCATTTTCTCCGTTCCAGATACTGACCTCTCTTTCCGCACATTCTTCAATGCTCCCAGAACTTTGCCCCCTCACCCACCCTATGACTCAATTCCGCTTCCATAATTCCATCTACTGCCATGTTCACTCCCAGGTTTCTAATACACTCTACTTCCTGCAAATTTCCTCCATTCAGACACACCCCAACTAACCTGTCCCTCAACCCTCCTAAACCTAATAACATTGCTTTCATTCACATTTGCTCTCAATTTCCTCATTTCAGACATTCTCCCAACTTCTGCAGTTTCTCACTCGAATCTGCCACCACCAGTGCCGTATCGTCGGCAAACAACAACTGACGCCAGATATATGTACATGTATAATAGCACTGTACTCACTCTCATACCGCCAGCTGAGCAGGAAGCACCTCACAAACCACCGACTTTACCTGCAAAGGAGATTAACAATATAAACAAATGGAACAGTACAAGTCACATTTATCTATAATACACATTCATATTACATATATTACACACACACACA
>JAYMFT010186684.1:0-11940 GCA_038088735.1 Panulirus argus
TATGCATACTAAAGCATTAAGCTCCTTCCCCACCCACCACTCCCTCCGGCATAACAGAAAGCTGGGAAATAGCTCTAAAGTAGCACCATAGTAGTAGAGAATATTCTATAGGAAAGGATATATATATATATATATATATATATATATATATATATATATATATATATATATATATAACCCGTCCTGTTCTGCTTGCAGATGCCATATTCCCTGTTGATGCTGCATCATTTCGGCCTCTCATATGCAGAGAAAAGACGAATTAAACACACGAATGTTACCTTGTCGTTCTTGCAAAAGCTGACTCACTGGTAATCAGTATCGATCAAGTAGTCAGGCCGCGACTGAAGTTTGATAAATCGCGATTGAAGTAACTGTTAAGCCGCAGATGATGTAGTCGTCGAACCGCACTTGATGTAGGTCTCATGCCGCGATTTTAGTGAGGAGGCAGGCTTAGCTTCAACATCGTTAGATGGCAGCATATTCCAGCACTATACATGTCTAGTAGTAAGAATACTCTTGCATTAAATAAACATTCCCCCCTTTGTTTCACTGTCGTGAGTTACACAGTAGAAATTACATAGGAAAACTTAATTCATATCTCAATAGCCTATGTTATTTATTCTATTTTTTTAAGAAAATAATTTCAGGCCCTTGGTGATCGGGGAGACAGAATACCGCGGAGGTATCTCCTGCTTCACTTGATGCACCTCCACCAGCAAAGACGGACTCCTGCCAAGCCAGTCACGTATCTCTCAACCGACCTCACTTAACCCCACCCTTCCTAGCACAATCCTACACGTTCTGTGGAACTACGCCCTAGCCACCTCGCCTCCTCTTTATATTGCTCTAATAAAACATTTATGTTGTTACTCGTGTTTCCGTATCCATACCTCTCAATTACATGAACCATAACACTGCAACCCATAATATGACCCGGCGAAAATCCATGAACGTACTAGATTTCCTGGGCTGTGTGATATGCTTTTGCCAGTCAATCTTTTATTTCGTATTTTATCAAAAGCTTTTTAGAAGTCAGAGCGCGCATCATGTGAGGGAATTTTCAATTCTAATTATATATATATATATATATATATATACAAATAAAACTCCATCAAATTTGTTACGCTCATGTTTATTAATAGTTATTATCTCTTACCTCCTATAAATGTTATCGCTTCTAATATTTTACCTAAAACAGATGTAACACTAACAGGTCAATAACATGAGAATCTCTCTCTCTCTCTCTCTAATTCTGTATACATTCCATGATATTGTGGACTCTGCTACTTTTAAATTTCCTGTGCGCATTTCTCTTTTTTTAACGTAATTAAATAGTTAATTTCCTCAGTTATATAACCTGGTATATCTTTCTCAGTACTTCTCATCTTTCTGGTAATATACTCTCTCTCAAGGAGAAGTATTCTTAAGTCAAGCCACATTTTTTCAACTGTATTATACATACCCGAAAGTCTGATCTAATTTCAAATCACTAATATCTCGACAAATTTTACCATTTTGCAGTTCACAAATCTGGCGTCATCTCGACCTTTCCTATGAAGTCAAAACGGAATGATACTGTAAACCTGTGACCTCCCCTGACCTTATCACTCGGGGTCAGACCAGTCTACCGTGACCTGTCAAACCAGCTGCTCGTCTGACCTCCTCTGACCCGCCGTGAGACCACCTGAGCAGACCCACACCCTCAGCTGGTGGCCGCATTCCGTGGTTTCCTGACCTGGCTGACTTCCTGGATCTAACTGATCCATAACCAACTTATTCTTGCAAACTACATTTATACATTCTTCGCTAAGCACCCAGTTTAACTACCTGTCTATCCCTGTTCAGTTTTTTCTCTCTCTCTTTTTACGTTGGAGGTTCCAGTCACGGACAAAACTCCATATCGAGACCGTGCCTTAATTGAAATATAAAAGGGGTTAAAGATAGGGGGAAAAAAAGAAGAGACAAGGAAAATTATTTACGAATCTTGGAGGGAGTTAAAAACCCGTCTCTTAAAATGAGCCAGGTCATCGTTATTGGGATAGACATGAGGAGGTAGAGAGTTCCAAAGTTTCGACGTGTAGGGAAAGAAACACTAATCAAAGCGGCCTACCCTTGAGTTACCAACGCAGCAGTTTGTCGAGTATTGCTTGGTCTACCTACTGAAGTTGGCACACATGCAGCCAGCCGTTGGCAGCAAAAACCAAAGTAATACCTATAAAAGATGGAAAGTGAACCAACATCGCAGGGTAGGGCAAGGGGGTCAAGTCTTGAAGTTGGCCTGGGAGAGTATGCAAGTCGAACCGCTTTCGACTCAATTCTGTCAAGTAAAGATGCTGAGCTAGAACCATACCAGATGTTACAGCTGCTAGTACGCCAAACAAGAACAGAGGAATCCTCTCATAGGGACAGACTTAGATGTTTCCGTAATGTGGAGTTTCCAAGAAAAAGTGGATTTAACAGTAATACCAAGTATGTTCATTGAGTCAAGAGGTGGAATTACAGAAACGTCAAAGGAGATACGAGTGTTGTGAGGAGTTTTTTATAGAGAGATGGGTAAAAAACTGGGTCGTAGAGGAATTAAACTTAACTAAATTCTGTCTACCCCACTGAGTTTTAAACAGGAAGTTGTGTCGAAACGAGACACAGATCGAGTGAGAAGAGGGAGCAGAACTGAAGGATGTGGATGAATGCAGTGTTGAGTCGTCAGCGTATGACTGCCTTTGGTTATTTATGGAAGAGAAGAAATCGTAGCTAAAATGGAGAAAATTTGTAGGAGACGGAAGGGAACCTTGAGAGACACCGCTGTTGATGGAGAAGGAGGAGGAGGGGGGGGGGGTTCGCTAATCCATCAAAAACGTTGGACATAGATCGGCCGTAGAGAAAGCTAGATATAAAGGAGCAAGGTGAGGGAGGGAAGCCAAAAGAGGAGAGCTTAGAAATGAGACCCCGATGCCACACCCTGTCAAAAGCCTTAGATATGTCAAGGGCAACTACACATGACTCCCCAAAATCTTTCAGGGATGATGACCTGACATTAGTAAGATGGGAGAGAATATCACCAGTGGATCTCACCTTATGGAAGCTATAATGGTTATCAGAGAGAAGAGTGGGATTTTTGAGGTGTTCAAGGATATGGGAGTTGAGGAGGGATTCAAAGACTGGGAATGGTAGATGTCAAAGCAACAGGACGATAGTTAGGGGAGTCAAAATGGTCATCCTTCTTAGGGATGGGATGTATCAAAGCATGTTTTCAAGGAGAAGGAAGAGTTTTGGTTTTCAAACAGAAACGGAAGAGACGAGCAAGTACCAGTGCAAGTTCAGAGGCACACTCTTTCAGTACACGGGGATGGATACCATCAGGACCATGAGCTTTGCAAGTGTCCAGAGAAAGAAGCGTGAGGTGGTTTGATTGAGTAAGTAATGAAAGGGTAAGAGAGAAGTGTGGTAATAAAAAGAGTGTGGCTGAGAGAGCTGAAGAGGGTGTGATGAAATGGTTTGGACATATGGAGAGAGTGAGTGAGGAAAGATTGACGAAAAGGATATTTGTGTAACAAATATTTAAGCTTTATATAGATTGGGCATGTTATTATTTGTGTTGCTGGAAATTACTTTTATGGCATTTGAATATGTTAGGTAAAGGAGTGTACTTATTCTGTCGATGCTGTTTTGTTTTATAAACTTTTTGGAGACATTGGACAAGAACATTGATGGGAGATGTAATTGGGTGCCCAAAGTTAACAGGGACAAAGACTGTGACTACCAGAAGTTGGTTATACATTCTTTGAGTGTAGCTCCACTGCTTTCTCAAGTTTACAATGGAAAGCCCATGTTTTAAGGCCAACCCTTGAAACATGGTGTCAGGAGTGGGACCCCAGAAAAAGACGAGTCTGTGATCTAGGGCCAGCCAAGGTATGACTGGAGTCTACAGGTCACAAGCAGCTGATCAGAAGTACTGTACTGGATGTTCTGAAAGCCATGTCTAGCTTACAATTATATTGAAAGGCAACATGGCTCTGACTTTGCAGCCCCCACCACCCCTAGATTTTGAGTACTGGTGTTAATAATGCAGCCAACTGGAAAAGGCTCAAGGAGTCCTGGGAAAATTGTAAGAAGAGAAGAGAGAAGGAGAGTAGCTGCATTCCTACATTTAGTTAAGGAAACTGCAGTGAAGTATAATTCATTCAGTTGGAGTGATCCAGAAGACAAGCACAAAATTAACAAAGTGTTTGAGAAATTTGAGGAGGATTGCAAGCCAAGGACGAACATAATAACTGAGAGATACAAATTTTTGAACAAGAAACAAGACTGCAGTGAGATGTGACCAGTTCATCACACAGTCGAGGATCCTGACATAATCATGCAAATATCTTGATGCAGAAGAAATGAGAAGGGATCAGTTCATCCTTTATCTCTATGATGACAAAGCAAGAGAAAAATTATTCGATCATGCAGAGTAAACCAGAAGAAGCAGATGACCACAATGCCTTATGATGAGACCAGTAGTATAAGAGATGACTAATAGAAACTTCAAGAAGCAGTTACACAGGAAACAGACACACCAGCCTAAGGTAAAGGATTATAGATTTTGTGGGTTTGATCACAAGGTGAGGTTGTGTTCAGCATTTGGAAAGACTTGTGCCAAGTGTGGTAAATTCAGTCATTTTGCCAAGCAATGTAATTCATATAAACTCCAGATTAAGGTCAAAAGTGTAGATGATTTTGATTAAAATAGCCAGGATGAAATTCAGTGTCATTGTACAAATGGAACTGATAGGAAGTATTAGTGAGCCAAAATATAAAAAGTAATATGTGAAATTGATGGTAAAAGCCCTATAAATTTTCATATTGATTCTGGTGTAACTTGCAATGTAATCTCAGTGAAGGACCTAACACATGTTGATGGTACAGTAGGAATTACCAAATCAACAAATGCTGCAAAATTTCAAATGTTATATAAAAAAGGTCATATATGCTGTGGGTATAACTGTTCTTGTGAAAAAAGGTGGAGTACATCATAGGAGTAGGTTTTATGTTGTCAAAGAAAATGTCTCTAGTCATGCGTAAAGTTTATTAGGATTCTGGTTAATGATAATTCACATATGAGAGGAGATTGTGAAGTAAAGAAAGTGACAAGTGAGAATGCTAGCTTTAAATAAAGAGAAAATATTGAGTGATTTCCCACATCTTTTTCAAGGGTTAGGTGGTTTAAAGGGTCCTTGCATGATTGATTTGGACCCAACAGTGCAGCCAGTGATTCATGCCCCCAGAAGAGTGCCATTTGCTGTGCAGAAAAAATTGAAAGAATAAGTAGAGGGCACTGTCATAGAGAAAGTTACAGAGGCAACAGATTGGATATGGTGTTGGTCACCAAGCCCAAGACCAAAGAAATGAGAATATGTCTCGATTTAACAGATTTAAACTGGGCAGTCAAGAGACCTCATTACCCTTTGCCAACTAACTATAGAAGAAATAATGCCAACACTGGGAAAGGCAAAGATCTTGTCTGTACTGCATGCAAAGAATGGACTTTGGCAAGTGAAATTAGATGAAAAGTCATTCCCTAACTACCTTCAACACTCCATATGGAAGATTCAGGTGGTTAAGAATGCCATTCGGTATCAGCTCAGCACCTGAGGAGTATCAGATATGTATGCATGGTGCACTACAGGGCTTCAAGGGTGTTGGAGATGATAGCTGATGGTATCCTCATGTACAGAGAAGGCTTGACAACAGAGTGCTTGGAAGGATTGTGATGACTACCTGCTGAAGTTACTAGAAAGATGTTTTGGAAAAGGCATGAAATTAACAAAGACAAAATGAAGTTTCACTCTCCGGAAATAACATACAGTAGGACATTTTTTGACAAAAGGTGGTGTTTGAGCAGACCCCAAAAAGATAGAAGCCATTCAAAATTTGAAAACTTCCACTGATGTAAAATCCGTCAGAAGGTTCCTTGGAATGTTACCTATCTAGATTTCTACCAGTTTTGTCAGAGGTAAACACACATCTGAGACAGCTTGAAAAGAAAAATGTAGTTTGGCAATGGGATGCATGTCATGATAAGGCATTTGAGAGAATTAAGAGGCTAATAGTAAATGCACCAATATTGAAATACAGTAATCCCTCGATATAACAGACTCCGGTATGACGGATTTCAGATTTAATGGACTGGGCAAATAATAATTCATTAGTTAATAATAACTGAAAAAAATGAAAAAAAAATCAAATGCCACACCATACGCATTTCATATCACACTTGTTTTTGGTAGCTTGGGGTATATTCGCCTTAGTGATGTGGTGGTGTGAGAGAAACACAGATTGGGTGGGAAACACTATGCAGATTGTAACGTTTCGACAGCCTTGATCACAAAATGAGTACAGAATAACAGGACTCCAGCTTATATACATGTCATCGTCGGCCTTCACTCCCTGGGTACCTGATGTGACCTCCCGTTTCACCTTGCCACCTCTACCATGTTCCACCTGGCCACACCTTCTGTGACTAACCATGTCGTCTCCGTCATGCTTGATCTCGCCGCCATTCTTGCAAGGGACACAACGTCCTCCCGGTGATTTGTGTTTTCTTTTGTCGCTATGTAAGCCACCTCAATCATTTTTCTTACTTTGCTCGAAAAGCCTTTGCTTAGTATTTTCACACCATTCCAGTTTGGCATGCCCTTTTTCCTCTGCATGCACCACCAGTGAGTTAGAGTTGTTTTGTATTTTATTATGAAGACAGAGTTTCAGGTTTTTGGTCGTAGGACAGAATACATAGGCTTGTTCTTAGTGGCCCTCTTGAAATTCTGTAGTGAGTTGGTGATATTTGTTATGCGTAGAATGGTGAGATTACTCCTCAGGAAGAAGTTGGTAGGGTTTATTATCTTTATGGTGATTTTTTGATCACAACATCTGTTCATGTTGCTCTTTTTTAAAAAAGAATTACTTTTATTTGGCAAGTATATGTGAATGTGCCTTCTTATCTTCTTAGGAGCCATTCGGGTTTGTGGTTATCGGTTTGCATTTTATATGTGAATAAAAGTGTTTTCGGCTTTATCTTATTAATATGATGGTTCTTTCTACTACATGGTTCACAGACATAAAATGCCCCAATATATAAATCGCACTCTCAGATATTTCTTCATACGAATATTTTGTGAACCATATTGCTTCTTGCACATCTGTTGTTGAGTACATTCTGAAGGCTGCTAAACTCAGGATTTTGTGAAAATTTTACTGCTGTTCTGTTGTATATAAAACTAAGAAAATGTTGTGGAAGTTGAAGACCTATTTAATTCTTTTCAGATTGAGCAGTTTGAGGAAGACCCAACTGGCAAGCCTCTCAAGAAGTATCCAGTTATGTTTTATGGAACCTATGAAACGTGAGTACCTTGTTCCTTGAAATAAACCTGAGAAGATTAGGTTTGTAGATACTTAGATACTGGAGGTGCATTTTGCAGAATTACAGATTTTGAGTATTTAGGGGTTATTTTAAAACTATAAAGATATAAGGATGTTAGTGGTGTAGAAAATATATATTGACATATTTTCAATAAGTAGAGAGGTGTGAAACTGGCAATGACATCTCTTATCTCTTACACACTAGAGACCAAAACACTGTTGCAAGGTAAATTTCATTATATAAGAATTCAGCTGCAAATGAACCCTTTGGACCCCAGCATACTAGGTTTGTGATCTTACAGAAATTTTTGTGAAAGTCTATTACATCACAGATTTAATCCGGTAAGTTGAAGTTCATATGTCACATAACAGTGTGTCCAGAGATTTTCACATCCCATATTAATGTGGTAAAGGAACAAAATTTCTGGGAACAACTGAAATCTCTGAGGCTGTACTCCCTGGATTGCAGACAGGAGGGGTATATCATCATGTATACCTTGAAAATCCTAGAAGGTATGGTTCCCAACTTATGGAAGACTGTACAATACTACCTCTGAAGTTCAAAGGTGTGATATGTACAGAAAAAAGATAACATCGTAAACATCTGGGGCCAAAGACTCTTCAGCATAAGATGTATGGTAGAGAAATTCAAGACTGCATTGGACAAATACCTACAGAGTGTACCAAACCATTCAAGCTGAGGGAGCTTTGTAGGCCTGAGGGCTGTGGGTTCCAACAGCTTGGTTGATTGATAACCCATTCCAGTGGCCTGGGTCCAGCCTGGACTATGTGAGAGAAGATGCCTGAAAACTTCACAAGGTGTTCCTTAACTCATTCTGGGGTATTTGGCTAGTTTACACTGGTTTGCAATAATTTAACAGTGCAGCAACATTTTTTGTGTACCTTAACACCTACTGAAATAATATAAGGTGAAATTTTAAGATGAAACAAAATCTAGCTTGGTCACTGCTCACCAGTCAGAGATAAACACATGCTTAGTCAACACATGTGTAAACTTGGTGCCCATGTTCTTGTCTTTTTGTATTCATTCATGGCAGATACCATCAGTGTTGCATGTGCTAAGAGGTTCAGGAAATGCTTCAGCATTGCTGAAAAGCATTAATGTCACACATTAAAATCTTCAAAAGAGTCCTAAGACTGAATTTATGGAAGTGAAGAAGCTACATAACCCAGGACAACGTGGTTTCAGGTGGTATATTCTTGCTTCTGGCAGTTGCTTAACTGTTATGATAGGATTGCTGAAGTTCTGGAAAACAAAGAGAATGATAATGTAATTTACATAGACTCTGCAAAAGTATTGACAAATGTAACCATGGTTTCATAGCACTTGAAATGCAAAAGATGAGAATTACTGGAAATACTGGGGGATGGTTATACAACTTTTTAACTAATAGATCACAACATGTAGTAGTAAACTAGCCATTTCCAGTGACTCCACCGTGAAAAACTCAATTCCTTAAGGAACTGTACTTGTGCTCATCTTGTTTCTCATCCGTATATCTGACATTTATGCAAGCATGAGCCAGTTTCATAACATCCCTTGCAGATGACACAAGAGTATGAAAATCTCATCAATAGATGATGCGGAAATGCTACAAAGAGACATAAATGAAGACCTTAACTAGGCAGCAGAGACAACATACTTCTCAGTGGAGATGAATTTCACCTCCTGTTTGGGGAAATTGATGAAATGAAAAACAACATCAATTACCGGACAGGCTCAGACTCTACCATAAACCAGATGAATAATGTGAAATACTTGCGAGTACTAATGTCCAGTGACCATATCTTCAGCAGACACAACAAAACAATGATTGCCTCAATGGCGGGCTAGATCCATGCAGACCTTTAAAACGAGGAAAGATAAACCTATGATGATATTATTCAGGGCACTAATTATTTTCCAAAAAGAAAAATTTTTATGTTCAAATACCACCCTAACAGACAAAATTACATATTTGGAAAGTGTCCAGGGATTTTTCTTAGCCCATTTAATGTGGCAAAGGAACTGAATTACTGGGAATAAATGAAATCACTGAGGCTATACTCCCTGTTGTGCAGACGGGAGAGGTATATATATACCATCATTTATACCTGGAAAATCCTAGAAGGTATGGTTCCCTTCTTTCATATGGAAATAATATCGTACTGGCATGGCAGGCATAGAAGATTATGTAAAATATTACCTCAGAACTCCACAGGTGTGATATGCACAAAAAGAGGACACCATAAACATCTATGACTCAGAACTTCAAGACCATGTCATCAGCATGGGGTGCATGGTAGAGAGGTTTAAGAGTGCTTTGGACAAGTACATACTAAGTGTACCAGACTAGCCAGACTCTGGTGGGGCTATGTGGGCCTGAGGGCTGCAGCTTTAAAACAGTTTGGTTGACCAGTGACCTAGTCCAGCAGCTTGGGCCCAGCTTGGGCTGTGCGGATGAAGACCCTCCCAAGGACTCCTTGAGGACGTATCCACAAGATAATTTGTGTTTCATGCATAACCCACTTCTGACTTGGGGTGACTCCAGGTGTCCCTGATAATATCCTCTGAATACTAGCATTACACTTGATAGTATTTCATTTATTAATGTTCCTTATACAAATTAGATATATGACACATCTTGGCTTGTAATGGACCTCCCTCCCCCCCAGTCAGTCTGTTTGTGTGGGTTTTTACCTAACATCACTTGTGAAAAATCCTGAAAGGTGTGGTCTTTAGTAAAAGATCATTACCTGTTTGTGTGACAGGCATGGTAAACCTTTGTGAAATAACACCATGAAAATCAAAAGGTACCACTGTAGCAATGTAATAATATGGGACTTAAAAAAGTGCTCATCTTATTAATGTATCTGCAAGGATCTGAAACTTACAGACCACTCAGCTGAGAAATTCAAAAAGTCTTTCAACATATATTTATAAAGTTTATCAGACAGGCTAGGTTATGGTATATACAGAGGTCTGCAGGAAGCACCATTAGAAAGCCTGGTTGACCAGAGAAGTAAGAGTAGTTGTTTGTAGACTGTGCTGTAGTGTGAAGTGAAGCTTTCAAAATCAGTGAAGATACACAAAATGTAAGGTATTCGCTGGACAAATTTAAAAACTCACTTAACATAAATCTTCAAAGTGTGGATTCTCTAGGCCTACAGGTTATGGACTGATCTAAGGAGTAACAGTGCTGAGGTGAAACTGGAAAACCCCCTATTACAAGACAAATATGGAGAAGGTTTTAGTGCTGATTGTTTTTCTTCTTAAGATGGTAGATATTTATGATTCTTAGATATAATTCAGTCAGGAGACCACATGGAACCAATAGTGGAAAAACTTAGTAATTAGCTCTCAGGTGAAAGGCTTAAAAATAGTTTTTAATGTAATCACCATAAGAGCATATATTGATATGTGGTTTGCCGACATCCTGTCTTGAAACTTTGACAGGATGTGCGATTACCACAGACATTAATTTTTAGGCTAATGAAAACGTATTAGAATTGAAAAAATACATTGATATGAAGTTCAACAGTCACAGATCTATTAGCCAAGAATATCATTCCTTTGCCAGTGCTTCCCATAGAAAGTAAGCAAAATGAGATGAGTATGGTATTACTTTGTAAACTTAAGCCTATAACAATAGCAGCTTAGTGTAGAGGTTGTAGTGCATATTTTGTATAAGTGATATGACTTTAGAAAATTTGGGCATAGTGACTACAGTATTACAAAGGCTAATGAATTGAAAAAATTAAACACTGAGAAGGGTTTCTAAAAGAAAATGTAATTATTTATTTTTTGCAGTTACTTTCTTCTTTTATTTTTTTATTGTTCAGTTGGTTAGTATAAGTGTCTAGGTATATTTTGGTGATTTTAGAATTTTGTTGGCATGTATGGTGTGGCTTTAAGCAATTTTAGAAAAAAATCCAGTCCTGTGTAGTGTAGGTACAAGGCATACTGGAAGTATATAACAACATAATCTTTGTATAATTATACTAATACAATATAAATATAAAAGTTTTACATTTTGGTGCAATGTTAGAAGCTTGAGGGAGTTCTGTAGGTGCGGTAGGATGGGTAGTGGTGATGGTGTGGGGAGTAGATGGGTCCATACATTGCAGTGCCCTTGCATCACTTGGCCTTGGCTGGGAAGGAGGCTATGAGTGGAAAGTCGTGTTATTGGGTGCTGCTTTTTTTTCCTTTTTGTGTTGAAGGCTCCAGTCACAGACAAATTTTTGAGAAAGTGAAAAACTTGTCTTTTGAAATGCACCAGGTTATAGTTATTGGGAAAAACATGAGAAGGTAGAGAGTTCCAAAGCTTCAACATGTAAGGAAAGAATCACGTATCAGAACGGCCCACCCTTGAGTTGCTGATGGCCACACAGTAATCATGTGATGCATATATACATGCATATATACATACTAAAGGCTAAGAAGTGTCACTATTTTTTTTTTTTTTTTTTTTTATTTTTTTTTTTTTTAAAGCTGAGATGGCATGCGCAACAGGCCCTAATCAAAGCCCGTCCCATTAATGA
>JAYMFT010186695.1:0-11940 GCA_038088735.1 Panulirus argus
CAGGGAAGGCGTATGTGAGTTCGGGAAGAATGAAAGTCGTGTGGATGTTTTTGAGTTCCGGCGGAGGGAGTCCAAGTGTCTTGAGTCTGCGGAGAATGTAGAGACGATGATAGCCGGAGGATTTGATGATGGCGCCGACGCGTTCCTTCCAGCTTAGCTTATCGTCCAGAGTGACACCGAGAAACTTGTTGGACTGAACAGCCTGGAAGGGAGGCTGGGGCCTAGGGAGACAGTAGGGGGCGTGGGACAGGGTTGGAAGCTTGGTGGACTGAACAGCCTGGAGGAGACTGGGGCCTAGGGAGACAGTAGGGGGTGAGGGACAGGGTTGGAAGCTTGGTGGACTGAACAGCCTGGGGGAGGCTAGGGCCTAGGGGGACGGTAGTGGGTGTGGGACAGGGTTAGAGGCATAACTACGGTCTTGGTTTGGTTGATAGTGACGTAGTTGGCGGAAGTAAGGGTAGAATGATGTTTAGTTGAGAGAACTGTTGTCAACCCTGAAATTAATAACAAAATTGTCGACGTGTGTATTTAAATCGAGCAGATGGATCCAGCGGGGCATCCTTGTAACGGTGAGGAAGTACAAGGGTCCTGTCCTTGTACCCTGAGGGACGCCAAAGGTGAGGTACTACTCGGAACCTCTACGACTGCTGAAGTCTGTAAGCAATGGAATGAGACTTTTTCCGCTGCCCAGTGCTGATGGCTTTATTGACCGCTGTATTATGACTGATTTGGCTGGAGGTGATCACGGTTCTTTTTACTGCTGTGCTGGTGGAGTATTGATGGGATGGTGGTGATGGTAATGGCCTGATAGTGTTGGAGATGGGCTGTTGGTACTGGTGGCGGTGGTATAGAGATATTCTGCGGGTCATCTAAAAGATAAAACACACACCTACTGAAGATCATGTAGGTAGTTCGTAAATCATCGACTGCACCTTAAGTGTTGCCCCATCTCAAAGGCGGCAAAGGAGTTCCCTGAAGGACGGGGTTTTAATATTTTACCAGACCCTCATTTGTGGCATCAACCAGGACGCGACATTAATGGCGTCGACCGGGACACGACACCTCATTCTCGGTGCAGTAAATCATTTATGTATCATGGCTGCGGCGAGGTCACGTCTAGCCACACACACAAAAACCCTCTCGCTGCATTGAGTGTCGTCAGCTGCCGGCCTGCCATTTGCTTGCTGTCTGGGATTTGAGGTGGATGTTATATGACACGTCGTGAAGAAAACGGTTGAAGCGCTCTTAGGTGTCTGTAACTGGCTTGAGGTTAGACTACATGCATATCAAGTGGGGGGGACTCGAAGATTGTAAGTAGATAGTCAAGTGTCTTTGGTTGCATTCGTACTTAACGGTTTGTGAAGTGGGTAGGTGATGGGAGTGAGAGTGGGTAGTGACAGGTGTCAAGATTAGCGTGTTGACGGTTGTCAAGATGAGCATGTTGGCAGGTGTCAAGATGAACGTGGTGGCAGTTGGCAAAATTAAGAGTGGTGACCGTTGTGGAGGTGCTGGTGACACTTGTCAAGCGTATTGGCAGGTGTTTTAAGACGAGTATATTAGCAGGTGTTAAGCTGAGTGGTGGCAGGTGTCAAGAGCAGCGTTATGAGAGACGTAAAGATGACGGTGTTGACGGGTGTGAAGATGTGTATGTTGACAGGTGTGTCGCGATATGCGGGGTGACAGGTGTCGAAGATCAGCGTGGCGACAGGTGCCAAGAATAAGTCCTTGACAGGTGTCAGGATGAGCGTGGTGGTGACAGGTGTCAGGAGTAAAGCGCTGGCGGGTGTCAGGCCGCACGCGCTCGACGAGTGTGGGGGAAAAACCAGAAAAACCAGCCTAATGAGATGGTCGAGGGTAGCGGGTAGGGGTAGGGGAAGGCTAGTAATGCCTGGGATTGGGGGGAGAGGGGGGAGGGAGGGGGATGGGTCAGCAAAGATCAGAAGAGCCGAGAGAGAGAGAGAGAGAGGTCAGGGTCAAGTTCAGCAGGCCGAGCCAGTCCTCCTTGATCTTGACCTCAGCATTTTTGCTGTGTCTTGCAGCTTTTGATCCGACCAGTTCCACCACTTTATTATCGCTGTCATATCGGGATTTTCTCTTACGTCTCATTTTGATTTTCCTCGCCGTCTGGCTCTCATGCTTTGAGTATATTTATTTTTTTTACGTTTTTTTTTAAGTGTGGTTATTCGGTTATTGCTTTACCAGCTTGATTATTGCTGATTATTACATTATTATTATTTTTTTTTTTGCCTCCTTGCGTTGTTGCCGATGTTTCCTTCTCGTTTCCTGTGTTGTGTGGTCGCCTCTCCTGTTTGGCAGCTGTTTTGTCTGGACGTCCGAGGGGGGGGTCTCCTCCCGCCCCTGCTGAACAACACTTCAGGGTCAGGCGAAAAGGCCGCGCAGGCCATCCATTACCCGAAGGGGGGGGGGGCGTGCTTCAGGGGAGGGGGTCGTACAGTCGTGCTCTCAAGGGGGGTCACGACCGCCTTTGCTCGAGGGAGGGGGTGGTTGGGGGGGTCGTCTTCGGACCGTCGTGCCCGGGGGAGGGTGTGTGGGGGGGGGGAAGGGGAAAGGGAGGTCGTACCGTCGTGTTCAAGTGGGTCGTGTACCGTCCTCCTGCTCGAGGGGGTCGTGTACCGTCGCGCTCAAGTGGGTCGTGCTTAAGGGGGGTTCGTGTCTTCGAGCCTAAGGGTTTTAATTCATCGACTGATCGATTCCCGTTTTCCTCCTCTAGTATTTTGAGGAGTACCCACTTTTTCTTTTTTTTTTTGTCTTGATTTCCTAATGTTTGGAACGTGCTCGTGCATTTCAGTTGTACTCTCTCTTGTTAACTCTCGCAAGCATTGGTATGGCCTCGCAGGAATCCCCATGAACGTGAGAGCGTTCACGTGCTTGCACGCAGACTTCTGCACCCACGCCCGCTAACGCAGTCTCGCACACACACACACACACACACACACACACACACACACACACACAGGCAGGCAGACTTACAGACACAGACACACACGAGTATATTAAACTCCCTTCCTCTTACTGTCCATACAGGTAATCTCTCTCTCTCTCTCTCTCTCTCTCTCTCTCTCTCTCTCTCTCTCTCTCTCTCTCTCTCCCCCCAAAGCTGCTCGGCTTGTCACAGAACAGCGGCAACTTTGGGTAACTGGATAATTTATCAGCGGGACTTTGTGGAGAGTGGGGAGGACAGTGTAATTAATATTTCGCAAGGTCGTATATTTTGAAACATCCCGACCACGGCGCTCGCCCGCAAGGAAAAACACTGTTCAGTGCTACCCGCCGGTGTAGTGATCTGCCGGTATCGTATATTGGGTTGAGAGAGGGCACCCGCCGGCAATAGATTTTGAGAAGAAGAAAAAGGGAAAAAAAAAAATAGTCGCCCACTAATAAAGGAGGAAGGATGCTGGCCACAACCCTGAGGGACGCCGCTGCTGGTGTTGAGAAAGAGGGAGAGGTTGACTCGTGCACCGTTAACGCAAAGAGACCACTCCAGAGATAGGGGGAGAGAAAGGGAAGGGAGAGAGAGTGAGAGAGAGAATTGTTCCACCTGTGATTGTGATCTCCCCCACCCCCTTACACACACACACACACAGAGTGTGATGGACGCGAAATTGCCTGTTGCGAGAGTGTGGTCAGTCGGTAGCGTTGGGACGGCTGGGGAGAATTGTATCAGAATAGTGTGGACGGTTTTTCCTTGGGAGATATGGCGGCTGTTGCATATATGTGTGTGTGTGTGTGTGGGTGGGTGTATGTGTGTTTTTTTGTCGACCAGCCCCGAAGGGAGGATGAACACCAGGGTTTGCGTACAAGGCCCGCCGGCAGGCGTCCAGGATTCAAACCCACGCGGGTCCGACCACGGGCTGCCTAGTACTAACCCATGATGGTCAGTACCGCCAACCACGACACCATGGAGGCCCATTGTGTGTGTGTGTGTGTGTGTGTGTGTGTGTCATCACAGACCTCTGAGGCAAACATCAATTATGCCTTGCGTGTCCATGGTAAAATGTTAAATGGGAGGGACGTATTTTTTAAGTGGAAATTGATTTACACACTCTCTCTCTCTCGCCGTCGTGGTGTTGAAAGATGATGCAGGAAGCGTGCGCGCTGTCCCTCCGTGATAAGATTAGTAACATATATACATTTTGTCTTTAGAGAAAAATTACTTTCGCCTGGTAGTGCATTTCGGACGCACATCTGTTGCTGCTGGAACGGTTATCAGTCATCATGATTATATATATATATATATATATATATATATATATATATATACAAAGATCTTTTTGTGACTTTATGAAATAGTCTGTGATTTTTATTTTTTACGAAGCGCCTGTGGAAATAGCCCTCACTTTTTGACTCGGACGCACAAAAGGGTATAAGGGGCGGCTCCACACTCTCTCTGTGACTGTCGGGGAGAGTTTCATAAAATGGGGCCATACACCCCCGGGCTGGCCTGCCATGCAGTTTGATCCTGGAGAGGGAGGGAGAGAGAGAGAGAGAGAGAGAGAGAGAGAGAGAGACGACTGGAGTTCCATTTTTATATATATTGCTTGAAGTGAAGGGTTAAGAATTTTATATATATATATATATATATATATATATATATATATATATATATATATATATATATATAGATCTTGTGTTGTCTCTGAATAATTCCAGCAGTTGTATTAAATGTACTTCCGGCCGTAATGTGTGTATGTGTGTGTATATATGTATGTATTTGTGTGTATATATATTTCTTTTGCACACCCACACACACAGACTGGTGTTACCGTACTCCCCCTGCTGGAGGGTAAACCGCTAGTGGAAGAGTTCACCTTTGGCTAGGCTGTATCATTTAGAGTAGTCTCGTCTAAGAAACGCTCTCACACCAAAGGAGTCTACATTGCGCTGCTACTGGAAGTAGCGCAGCCTGGACTGCAAGATTTTTTTTTTTTTAACAAAAAGGTCCAGGATAACGCCACGACTGTTTTTCATAGAAAATGGTCCTTCGGTAACAATGAATATACTAAATATGCACACATAAGAAATTCATTAATTCGTTGACGTAAAGAAAACGGATCTGCGGAGTTAAAAGTTGAATAATCACTTCAATGAGAACTTACATGTAGTACATCGTTAGAGGAAGTGGAAGAACTAAGTTCGGGCCGCTCCTTTGCCCCAGTGCTAATTATAGCTTATTTTGGTCTATGAATAAATTAAAAGAACGACAGCACAGGAACCGTATTTTTGAGTCGTTTTGTTTTTATTTACGTTTGAAGGCTCTTTAAACCCTGCACCATCGCTGTACTTTTAAAACCTTTGTGCCGATATTTGTCTTTTAAATCCTTTGCCTTTGCTGTCACTTTTTTTTTCAAATGTCGTTATTCTGCCTCCGTAAAAACGTCACTCTACTGCCTCTGTAAACCTGTCGCCCTACCGTCTCCGTAAACCCGTCGCCCTAATGTCTCTGTAAACCCGTCGCCCTGTAAACTCATAGCCCTACTGCCTCTGTAAATCCGTCGCCCTTTTATGTCTGTAAACCCGTCGCCGTACTGTCTCTGTAAACCCGTCCCACCAGTATTGTAGTAGTATTAATAGTAGTAGTAGTAGTAGTAAGTATTGTTGGTAGAGGTGGGTCCCCCACTGGGAAACAGGACTGGGGAAAAGGACAGGGTGGGAACGGAAACCTCCCAAGGGTATTTGTGAAGCCTTTGAAATGTGTGGGTTTTGGCCAGGCAGGAACAGTTGACAAAGCCACGTTGTTTTGCAGTTTGGGTTGATTTTGTTTTTCTTTTCTCATTTCCGCTATTATTTATATTTTTATTATTATTATTATTATTATTATTATTATTATTATTATTATTATTACTGTTGCTGTTCTTAAAAGGGAGTCAGAATATGAAAATTATGTAAAAAGTTGCATGTTTTTTTTTTATCATTTTTCGGCAAAAAAGTGCTGAATAACCATTACCATCAGGTAACATGTATAATTTATTTATCATCGTTGATTTAGTAATTGTCATTACCGAGAAGAGCGCTGATCGTGATAATGGCAACGATTCTCTGTTATTAATTGAGCTGATCACTACATTGGTAATGGTTGCGAAAATGATCATTACCGGGATCTTGACATAATATGCTCACCCATGGCCATAATCCTGGGGTAATCCCAGCGGGCAGGGGCTAATGGAGAGGCAGAGACAGACAAAAAGGAACACAATCGGACGGGTTTGTTAGGGTTCGATCCTGTTAGCGTGGTAGTGAGGATGATTTGTCTCTGTTACCAGACGTTCCACGAATTCCCCTGGGTAAGACATTGGAGGGTGTGGTAGGAGCCGGTGAAAGATCGAGTGTATATATATATATATATATATATATATATATATTATTATGCTTGATCGCAGTTTCCCGCGTTAGCGAGGTAGCGCCAGGAAACAGACGAAGAAAGATCCATCCTTTCACATACACATATATATACATACATGCACTTTTATTCACAATACATACATATACATGCGAACATATACATATATACATACATATACATACACATGCATATATATACACATGTACATATTCATACTTTGCTCGCCTCAATCCATTCCTAACGCCACCCCGCCCCACAGGAAATAGCATCGCTACCCCCTGCGTCAGCGAGGTAGCGCCAGGAAACGGACGAAAAGGCCACATTCGCTCACACTCAGTCTCTAGCTGTCATGTGAAAGGCACCAAAACTACAGCTCCCTATCCACATCCAGGCCCCACAGACCTTTCCATGATTTACCCAGACATTTTACATACCCTAGTCCCAGTCCACTGACAGCACCCGGTGTACCACATCATTCCATTTCACTCTATTCCGTGTAAGCCTTTCACCCTCCTTCATGTTCAGACCCCGACCGCTCAAAATCCCTTTTACTCCATCCTTCCAACTCCAATTTGGTCTCTCGCTTCTCCTTTTTCCCTCCACCTCTGAGACATATATCTTCTTTGTCAACCTTTCCACACTCATTAGTTCCATATGTCCAAACCAGTTCAACACATCCTCTTCTGCTCCCTCAACCACACTCTTTTCATTACCACATGTCTCTATTACCCTTACATTACTTACTCGATCAAACCATCTCACACCGCATGTTTTCCTTAAACATTTCATATCCAACACATCCACCCTCCTCCGTACAACTCTATCTATAGCCCGTGCCTCGCAACTATATAATATTGTTGGAACTACTATACATAATCTATTCCTTCAGACATACTCATTTTTGCTTTCCGAGATAATGTTCTCTCTTTCCACACATTCTTCATTGCTCCCAGAACTTTCGCCCTCTTTCCTTACCTGTGATTCTCTTCCACTCCCATGGTTCCATTTGCTGCCAAGTCCACTCCCAGATATCTAAAACACTTCACTTCCTCCAATTTTTCCCCAATCAAACTCACTCCCCAACTAACTTGTCCCTCAACCCTGCTGAACCTAATAACCTTGCTCTTATTCACATTTACTCTCAGCTTTCTCCTTTCACACACTAAAAGTAAAATAGCAAAAGGTACGAGCATATGAAGTAAGGGGAGTGGGTGAGGAATGGCAGGTATTTAGGGAAGCAATGATGGTATATGCAAGAGAGCATGTGGTATGTGATAGGTGGGAGGTAGACAAACTAGGAAGGGTAGTGAGTGGTGAGATGAAGAAGTAAAGCTGCTAGTGAAAGAGAAAAGAGAGGCATTTGGGTGGTACTTACAGGTCGAGAGAAAGGTGTATGGGCTGACAAAGTGGGCAAATGAGAGTTGGGATGAAAGAGTATCATTATATTTCAGGGAGAATAAAAATATGTTTTGGAAGGAGATAAATGATGTGCGAAAGACAAGAGAACAAATGCAAACATTGGTGTAGGGGGCAAAAGAAGAAGAGTTAACAGGTAGTGATGAAGTGGGGAGGAGATGGAGTGAGTATTCTGAAGAACTGTTATGTGTTTGATGATAGAGTGGCAGATGTAGGGTATTTGGGTCGGGGTGATATGCGAAGTGAGAGAGTCACAGAGAATGGTGTGGTGAAGGGAGAAGTGGTGAAAGCCTTCCATAAGATGAAATGCTGTAAGGCAGCTGAATTAGATGGTACTGCAGTTGAATTTATTAAGAAAGCAGGAGACTGTGTTGTTGACTGGTTGGTAAGGATTTTTAATGTATGAATGGATCATGGTGAGGTGCCTAAGGATTGGCAAAATGCATGTATTGTGCCAAGGCATAAAGGCAAGGGGGATAAAGGGAGCATTCAAACGACAGAGGTATAAGTTTGTTGAGTATTCTAATAAGTTGTATGGCAGGCTATTGATTGAGAGGGTGAAAACATTTACAGAGCATCAGACTGGGGAGGAACAGTGTGGGTTCAGAAGTGGTAGAAGATGTAAGGATGTGGATGGATTAGGTGTTTGCTTTGAAAAATGTGTGTGAAAAATACTTAGAAAACTGGATGGATTTGCATGTGGCACTTATGAATCTGGAAGAAGCATATGATGGGGTTGATCAAGATGCTTTGTGCAAGGTCTTCAGAATATACGGTGTGCGAGGAAAGCTGATAGAAGTAGTGAGAAATTTTTATCAAGGGTGTAAGGCTTGTGTGCGAGCAGGAAGATGGGAGAGTGAAGGGTTTCTAGTGAAGGTTGGTCTATGGTAGGGATGTGAGATTTCTACATGGTTGTTCAGTCTTGGAGAGAGGGGTGAGTATGCAGTCTGTTGGGGTTGGGAGGGCCTGGGAAGTGAGGCAATCAAGTATGAAAAGATGAATCATACTTGATTGCCATTTCCTATGTTAGTGAAGTAGTGCCAAGAACAAAATAAGGAAGGCCGCATTCACTAGCTGTCACGTGTATTGCACCGACAGACATTTCCACGGTTTATCCCAGCCACTTCACAACCCTGATTCAGTCCACTGAAAAGCATGATGACCATGTATACCACATCAATCCAATTCACTCTATCCAGTGCATGCCTTTCATCCTCCTAAATGTTTAGGCCCCAATCACTCAAAATCTTTTCACTCCATCTTTCCATCTCCAATCTGGTCTCCTCTTTTCCTTATTCCCTACTCTTCAAACACATATACGTATCCTCTTTGTGAACCTTTCCTCACTCATTCTCTCCATATGTCCATACCATTTTAGCACACTCTCTTCAGTTCTCTCAACCACACTCTTTCTATTACCACATCCCTCTTTTACCCTTTAATTACTTACTCAATCAAACAACCTCACACCACATTCTGTCCTGAGCCACCTTATTTCCAACACATCCACCCTCCTCTGCACATCCTCATCTACAGACCAAGTCTCACATTCATATACCAATATTTTGTTAACTTTAGCTTTAAACATACTATTTTAGCCCTCCCAGTTAACGACCTCTCAATTCTACCAGAACTTTAACCCCCTAATTTCCCCTATGGCTCACTTCCCTTTCCATGATACTACTCACTGCTATGTCCACTTCCAGGTATTAAAAACACTCCCCTTCCTCCAAATTTTCTCCATTTAAATTCAAACCCCAACTAACCTTTTCCTCCACCCTGCTAAACCTAATAACCTTGCTTTTATTTACATTTATTCTCAGCTTCTCCACCCTGCTAAACCTAATAACCTTGCTTTTATTTACATTTATTCTCAGCTTCTTTCTTTCACACACTTCCCCAAACAGAGATACTAACTTCTGCAGTTTCTCACTCAAAATTTGCCACCAATGCTGTGTTATCAGCAAACAACAATTGACTAAGTTACTAGGCCAACTTCTCCTGCAGACTGCATACATGCCCCTATCTCCAAGACCCTTGCATTTACCTCCTTCACCACCCTAAAGCATCATTGTGTGGTCTATGTCTATGTTCCATCGATAATCCAGTAATAAATCCACTGTATAAAATAAATTATTCATGATCATTTACAAGGAGCAGGTAAATTAAATACAAAGGTTATGAGATCCTGTATGTCACATGATAGCAACTGAAATTAAGGCTAATATCAGTGCTATGGTCATTCTAGACCTGACCTTCAGTGTACTTGACAAAAGGTGACTTTTGGAACACAACTGTAGAAAACAGTTCTATATTTGCAGCAAAATACAGTATACTTATCTTAAAAATATTTTGTCATGTTCATTGCATGAAAATCTGTTACAAGAGGCTCTGTTAAAAGAGGTCTCTGTACCATGAACAGGTCCATATGTAGTAGAAGTACTTGTTGGATTCTTATACAGAGGGATGACTGGTTCACATGGGCAGAAACGAAAAGATACAAAATTGGCAAATGATGTATACTTATTCTTTGAATGCTAGCAGAGAACTGATGCAATGAGCAACATCCCATCCATCCAACAGCACAAGGCCAGCTGGGCTCACATTATTTTTTCTATATTGAAGGTTCCAGTGACAGACAAATGTCCACATCAAGGCCAGGCCTTAATTAAAAAACAAAGAATTATGAAACGGAAAAAGAAAAAACAAGGGAAAGTATCTACAAATTTTTGATAAAGTGAAAGACCTGTCCTCTGAAATGTGCCAGGTAGAGAGTTCCAAAGCTTTGACAAGTTGGGAAAGAAGCTGGTACCAAAATGGCCTACTCTTGAGTTCCCAATGGCCACTCAATAATAATGTAATGCAGCAGCTTGCCAGGAAACAGACATAGAAAGACACTTACAAACACATACACATAACAATACTTCCCACGTATTCCACAGCATGTCGTAGAAGGTGACTAAGGGGGGCGGGAGTGGGGGGCTGGAAACCCTCCCTTCTTGGATTTCAATTTCTAAAAAGGGAAACAGAAGAAGGAGTCAAGAGGGGAGTGCTCATCCTCATCAAAGGTTCAGATTGAGGTGTCTAAATGTGTGTGGATGTAACCAAGATGTGAAGAAAGGAGAGATAGGTAATGTGTTGAGGAAAGAAACCTGGATGTTCTGGTTCTGATTGAAACGAAGCTCAAGGGAAAAGGGGAAGAATGGTTTGGAAACGTCTTGGTAGCAAAGCCAGGGGTTGCTGAGAGGACAAGAGCTAAGGAAGGAGTAGCACTACTCCTGAAGCAGTGGTGGGAGTGTGTGATAGAGTGTACCAAAGTAAATTTCAGATTGATATGGGTAAAACTGAAAGTGGATGGTGAGAGATGGGTGATCATTGGTGCTTATGCACATGGTCATGAAAAGAATGATCTTGAGAGGCTTATGTTCTGGGAGCAGCTGAGTGAGTGTGTCAGCAGTTTTGGGACATGATACTGGGTATTAGTGATGGATGATTTAAATGCGAAGATGAGTAATGTGGTAGTTGAGGGTATAATTGGTGCACATGAGGTATTCAGTGTTGTGAATGGAAGTGGTAAAGAGTTCATGGATTTGTGTTGAAAAAAGACTAGTGATTGGGAATACCCGGTTCAAAAAGAGAGATATTCACAAGTATATGTATGTGAGTAGAAGAGGTGGTCAACGGGGATTATTGGATTATGTATTAATTGATAGGCACGTAAAAGAGAGAATTTTGGATGTAAATGTACTGACAGGGGCAGCTGGTGGGATGTCTGATCACTATCTTGTAGAGGCAAAGGTGAAGATTCATAGAGGTTTTCAAAAAAGAAGAAAGAATGTCGGGGAGAAGAGAGTGGTGGGAGTAAGTGAGCTTGGAAAAAAGACTTGTGTGAAGAAATGTCAGGAGAGATTGAATGTAGAATGGAAAAGGTGAGAGCAAGTGAAGTGAGGGGAGTGGATGCAGTGATGGCATGTGCAAGAGATGCAGGTGGCATGAGAAAGGTGGGAGGTGGGCAGATTAGGAAGGAGAGTGAGTGGTGGAATGAAGAAGTAAATTTGTTTGTGAAAGAGAAAAATGAGGCGTTTTGACAATACTTACAAGGAAGGAGTGCAAATGACTGGGAGATGTATAAGAGAAAGTGGCAGGAGGTCAAGAGGAAGGTG
>JAYMFT010186706.1:0-11939 GCA_038088735.1 Panulirus argus
ATGTGTATATATATATTGCAATTTTGAAAAATATATAGTGAAATGTACTCGTTTACCTCTTACTCCCATCTGAAGATGTCTATTTTCTTTACAGACCTGAACGCTCGAGTTTCGTTTCATCAGTCATCTGGGAAGCACCAAGTAATTTGGAAATGATGTCTGTTCCCGCGAAATGGAAAGGCTCTGTCATGGGCAGACGCATCAAAATTTCTTCATTGCCTTTTCACCATCTTAATATATTGGGCATTCTCATAATTTGATGCATGTTGCACAGACATACATTAAACAAATGAAGACATGATAAAATTAGTACATAAAAGAATGTTACATTAAAACCATAGTACAGACACTGCAAAGGAAGGGTATGCTAGAGCGTTTGTGTTGATGGTAAGGAATATGGTACCTGTTGTGTGGGGGGGTTGGAGTAGTCCTTTTAATATCGGGGGTTTCTCGAGTCTTTTAAAGACCAATGAATTCACTAACGCAGATGTAACGGTCTTGAAATACGCTGAAATAAAAATTAACGCGGTAGACACGACTTTTGAGGAAATTTCCTATAAGAGAAGCAAATGGGATAGTATTCCTTTCCATTATAAAATGCTATCAATTAAGAGGTATTAAAGAAATTACATTTTAGGGATTTGGAGATTTCGGGTTTACTTAGATTCGATTTTTTCCCATACTGTGAGCCCAAACGAAATTCGTGGAAAGGAGGCCCCGAAAAGCGCCTACCTTTAAAGGAAGTGATGTCTCCTCACTGTTGCATCAGTATATCTTGAAAACTAGGAACCTACAACGAAATGTGCTACAATTGCCTGAACGAGATAGTAACTTACTATATTTACTGACTGCTACGTTTGTTCCTTAAGACGTAACATTCTCAGATCTACTACAACTGTGTAGCAAAATAAAACTTTTGGATGAGTTTAGCTTATTACCTATTTGAAATGTACGTGTTAGGAACTATATATACCATTATAAGGGTCCAGTTTCAAAAGTTCATCATGCAGCTATTTAAACTTTTGTATTGTCCACATTAATACCCGCTACGTAAAGCCTAATACAAGGTTAACAAGTTCCTACCTGGTTAGACAACACTGCAACTTCTGCCTGCATAAGAAATGAGACCATGACAGCAGTAGTAAAGTTAAAATATTTTGCATACATTAAGGTACACAAAACAGCAATAACAACTTGTGGCTTTATAATAAAACAAACAAAAATACCATTTATTAACCTTATCTATATTTCATCTGGTAGACCAATATTGAAGGAAATATTCTCAATATTGAGAGAGTACAATTTTGAAAGCTTATGGGCAGCAATCACCCTCCAAGGATAATAATACTATATACAAGGTTTGGGAAATATTGTTATATATAAACATTCAATAAAACGGTTGATCTGCCTGCCATATGGATCTTAACTATGAATAAGTATTCATATCACTTGGCAAAAGCTGAAATCACGGCAGCACCTGCAGAAAAGTCCTCAAGGTGTCTGAACAACATAAAATCACCCGAAGCAAATCTCCAGCCAAATATACTTTAATTTTTCCTTTTCATTACCTAATACTCTGTTCTGATCACGTTTACCAATACGGTTGTCCAAACGATCCTACTGCCTGACTACCACTGGCTTTAAAAGAACATTGAAACAGACTTGAAAAGCAAACTTTCAAATTCTAGAGGCATTAACTCAGTAGCACCTGCAGGAACGATTTTAGTCAAGGTGTCTTTGAACAAGATAGTCACCCAGAGTATAATTCCTTAAACAACCAATTATTTTTTCCTTGCCTAATACTATTCTGATCACATTTACCAACATTACCCAGTATGGTTGTCCTTACGATCCTGCTACCTGACTTTCAATCGCCTTTTAAAACATTTGAATCCCATTTCGAAAGAAAACTTCAAATTCTAGAGGCAGTTATTGTATCAATTTTTCAGCCTAACTTGTATTCAGTAGTCATTTTCTACTGTAAAAACTACATTGCAATCCCGACCAGTAAGAGGTTCCATCTAAAACTACAAAATTATTGTAGCAGAAATTTTACCATTAAACCCACATGGAGCACTGAACATCACTACTGGCGTAATTCCATATATTTGCCATAATATTCAAACTATGTGGAGCCTCAAACATTTTTAACTCTGAATAATCCAAAAACAATGCTGCCATAACCAATTGAACATTATTGTTATAAGGTGCCCTCTCCAAGATATACGTAAATTAAATGCCATTACAAAGATAGGCACGTATCTAAATGTTTATAAAATGTGGTATATCAAACAAACCTATCATCTGTAACTATTTGAGGTCAAATGAGGAATACAGAGCCACAAGATTTTATTCTGGAGTAAGTACAGTGCTAAAACCAAGATGTTTCTGGGCATTTACAAGGTCTAAGTATAATACTCTAACGAACTGTGTGATAACAAGGGGTGCTGATTATCATGAAACAACACACTGGCCACAAATCTGTTCTAATCAGTGTGACAAAAGGTAGCCTCTTGACTGCCCAAGAACTTACTGCTTCTGCCAACAGAGCGCATGACGCTTGGTCAAAACAAAAGGGAGACGATAGTAATACATTACATAACATTACAAGTAGGGATACATACGACATAATATACATAACATGAATTTCCTCCATCTGACTCCGATGAGAGTCCGAACTGGGAGGACTTAAATATCCAGACATTCCAACAGGCTTATATCTGCGGGAACTGCATCTAGGTGGTGTGGAGGACAGGGGAAAATGAACCTTGTGCTCGTCCTCCACACGGGTTGTTGTCGTTCCTTCCTCGCTGGTGCGTGAAGAGCAGGCTGATTTGCAATGTGGCGGGGGTGATGGCGTGGGAAATATGATGCCGCTGCAAACGACAGTTTCTCCAAAACATCATACCACTGGGGAGCTTGATGCGGTAGTCCCAGTGGTGACCTATACCTACAACTGTTCCTGCTTTGTCCCAGCTTCATAATGGGATCTTATATGCGGAAAGGTTTACCAAACTTGAGAAAGGGCAGTGAGAGAGCTGTTATAGTACTGTCCTGCATCACACTCGTCAGCTGCATCCTACCACTCAGGAGCGAAGGAGTGGCGATGTGCGGGCATGGCTGTACACAATGGGTTTCTGGGCAGGGGGTGTTGGGTATCTTGTCAGTGGACTAAATCAACACACTCCCTTAAGCCAAACCTGGAATGGTATTAACAAAACCATTGGAAAGAAAAATAAGTATCTCATCCCAACCCACTGCAGAAGGCTAACGAATTAATCATGAAATTGGCTCATACTTTTAGCTTTAACATGCTGCCACTTGAGGTGAGGGATATTATGTACAACAAATCCAAAGAAAGAGAAGATCTTACCTAATTCATGCTAAACAAGCAACATGATGAACGTGATGTGCCATTTACCAAATTTGAACTTGATGCAGCTGTAACTAGGGGCAGGGGTACTGCCCCTGGGGAGGATGATATCACTTAGGGCATCATTGGACTTCTAAGATGTGTACCTGGTAGTTCATTATTAAAACTGTATAATATGAGTTATGCCATGGGTCATCTACCCTCTTCATGGACTAACAGCCTAACTGTCCCAATACATAAACACAATCAACCTGATGAATTTCGCCCCATCTCTCTGATGAGTTGCCTGCGCAAAAGCTTTGAAAGGATGATGCTCAACAAACTACTATACATAATCAAAGAACATGTGTCACCTAATATTGATGTTTTCACACATGGCAAAAGTGCACACAACTATATCACTACTTTCCTAACAGTTCATGGGGACAGAAGGCATAAATACACCACTTTTCTTGACCTAAAAGCTGCATTTGATATTGCCTATAGGCAAGTTATCCCATATGAGTTAGCAAAAATGGATATAGGTGGCCGGCTTATGAACTGGATACTCAGCTCTTTCTCTAGCAGAAAGTCAGCTGTGTTGTCTCAAGGTTACAAAAGCGAATTAAAGACAAGCTACTTGGCACTCCTCAAGGTGGAGTACTTAGCCCCACTTTATTCAATGCACTAATCAATGCATTTCCGAGATTGATTCCACAGTGTCCCACAAATATCACTATTAATTAAACTAATGACATTCTTGTACATACTAAAATATATTGTGAAATACAAACTATTCTTAACCGCATACACACAGCCTATGAAAACCTTGGTTTCATCACATCTGCAGATAAAACTAAGGTCTTCAATAAACGAATTGGTAACAGCAGGAGCGAACCATCTAAGTTGACAATTGGTGGAAACCCGATTGACTATGTCTCTTCCTTTAAATATCCTGGTGTCTCAGTCCCATGTGCTGCAGCTAGGATGAAAAACTAAATCAGCAATGCACAGACAGACTCAGAGCTCTCAGAGTTGCTGCAGGGTACAACCCTAATTATGGTGAAAATATCAGAGTTTTTAAAATGATGTCCTTAGCTTACATTAAGTCTCTAACAAATTACCACACACCAGTCTTGGTTCTACACAACAGCAAAGGTATCAACATACTTTTGCAAAATGAAGCCTTAAGAATCATACTTGGTTGCCCGAAGTCCACTACAGAACTCACCATGCAGTAAGAACTTGATATCTACAGCATTGAAGACAGAATACTTGAAATCAATCATGATAGGACAAACTTCTGCATGGTGATCCAGATAAAGCTGTCTCTAAAGAATTGTTTAACCATATATGCCATGGCACAAGTGAATCTAAGTGGACCAAATAACAGCCAGCCACATGACAATGTTTAGGGTACATAATTTGAATAAAATTAGGAAGCAGCAGCATTTCCTGCCTCCCTGGAAGATAACTCCCTTTCACATCACTATACCTACTTACCCACCCAAGAATCTAATTACTTATAATCTTCACCTTCAATACTTAGTCAAAACCAGTGCTCTTGACCATATAAACTCCAGACTGACAATAACATAGCCCAGTGCATTTGTACTGACGGTTCTTGCGACTCTGCCACCGGGAGGATAGGCAGTGCTGCCATTGCGGTCCAGCCCCATGGTAACAGATTAGAGAAAAATGTTACAATATACAACTGGGCATCTAGAAGGCGATAGCTCTACCGACCATGCTACCGTGGAAAACTGCATCTACTCTACAAACTGAACGGTTTGCCATACTCATCACTCTTGAGCAGGTAGAAATCACTGCCACAGACAATTTAATCATTTCTCATTCTTTATCTTCACTACTTGCACCTTGTGATCAGAATGTAACATTCTGGTCTATGAAGCCAGACACAAATATTCATACATTATTGCTCAAGGGATTCAAACCAAATTGTTATGGATTCCCCCTCATATATGCCTTCATGAGCACAACAAAGCTGATGCTTTAGCCAAACATGCACTTAGTACTAAGATGTTGAAGACAATATTGGGTTGTCAATTAGAAGCATCAAATCTATAATTACAAACAAACTAACTGACCTACTTGAAGCACAAAGACGAGTTCAGATAAGCTCAAGTGCTGAAGTAGAAACATTTACCATCACAATGAAATGTGTGAAGTAAAACTTGTATACGGAGAAAGTAATATGATCAGCAGATTACATGAGGTTGTAACTGCTAGCTAAGGCTAGGCTATAGGTACTATTGGTGCTTTGGCCTATATGGAGATGTTAATCATATGAAATGTAAAGATTGTGGTCAAAGGTTTGGACACAAACTAGAACATTACGCCTCTGAATGTGAAAAAATAGTTGTTTATGGATAAATCTAAACAAACCTTGCAAGAAATGTCACAACACCTTATTGTTAATAACACGATACCTGAAATTTTAAGCTTGTATCCACTCTTTGCATCTAGTCAGCATACTTATCACTCTTAAGCAGGTAGAAATCACTGCCACAGACAGTTTGATTATCTCTGATTCTTTATCCACACTACATGTACTTAACACCCTGAGGTTTTAATGTAACATGCTGGTCTCTGAAGCCAGACATACTCAGGCATTACTGCTCAAGTGATTCAAATCAAATTGTTATGGATCCCCTCTCATATAGGCCTCCGTGACATTGAAAGCTGATGCTTTAGGTAAACTTGCACTTACTAAGGGTGATGTTCAAAGCACCATTGGGTTGTTAATTAGAAGCTCAAAACTGTAATTAGAAAGGAACTAACTGACCTCTTTGAAGCATGAAGACGAGTTCACATAGGCACAAGTAGAAATATTTTCCATCACAGCGAAATGTGTAAAATAAAACATGTATATGGAGAAAGAAATGAGATCAGCAAATTACATGATGTTGTAACAGCTACGCTAAGACTAGGCTATAGGTACTACTTACACTCTGGCCTATCTGGAGATGTTAATCATGTGAATTGTAATGCATGTGGTCAAAGATTTAGACACAAACTAGAACACTATGTCTTAGAATGTGAAAAAAATAGAGCTATTTAGGGACAGATCTAGGCAAACCCTGCAAGAAATGTCACAACACCTTATTAGTAATAACAAGATATCTGAAATTTACATTTGTATCCATTTTTTGTATCTAGTTGGTAAAACTCACCATATGAACTTATGTAATGTATGTAATTACTGAATTGTAACATTCTATGTAATATCAACCCACTGGGCCTTTGTGACGCTTGTAATCCTTTTGCACTTCTGTTCACAGGATGAGTATGGGGTGCACAATAAATTTGCCAGGGTTACAGGCACAAATAAAATCATGGAGGACATGAAGGAGCTTGTGCTTGCTCTATGTCTGCCATATCTCTTGATCCTAACTCTTAAAAGGGTTACTTGATAATAACTTTTGCATACTGTGATAGCAGGCTTTTCTTGTAATAGTTTGGTACCATAAACATGGTAATACACTATACTCTAACAGCACTTATCTCAATTGTAAAATCAATTTGCATACTATTTAGGATACCGAAAACACTACTTCTTAACGTTCTAAACTCCAACCCATTCAGGCCCACTGTAACTTGGGTATCAATCTCGCACTGGATGTAACAATATTTCAAAAAGTATTTTTCATATTTAACGTTTGCCCAGTAATACTGCATCCTCACATGTACAGTTATGCTGTAAGTTGGGAACATATCCTCCCATACCCGCTAACACAGACTGTGTGGTTCCACCTACTGGTGAGAAGTCAAACCAATGTCCACAAGAAAATTTCCCATAACCTACTGGTGATGTACGTCATCTGTGAATTATAAAAGCTTCGAACAAGTTCTTACAAAACCTAACAAGCTAACTCACCTTTATGCAGTTATTACCTTGTTAAAAAAAAAAAAAAAAAGTTAAAGTTCATTAATATTTGATGAACAACTCTAGTGGGTATAAAAGCATCCATAACAACAATACTGCAATATGTAATGCTGCAATGCATCTGACAACTATAGTTTACTCAAAAAAGAAATAGAGTTAACCAAAATGACCTAACCTATGGTGCTAATCTCCTGTGTAAGTTGACTGTTGTGGAAAGAAGGTCGCACAAGTATGGCAACAAGACAGAAATGGTTGGGCGGTCATTCCCAGGATGTGTGGAACGGGGGAGTAGGGTAGGGCAAGAGGAGGACAAGACTGAATTAGCATCAACAGCACAGCAATTTGGTTCCATTCAGTTATATCAAAACATTGTTTATCAGTAACATAGATGCAGGTCACTCTCCCCCTCTTAACTTCCTGTATTTTCCAAACTTACTTCTACAAATACAATTTAAGGAACTGTAAGCTGTGTAGTCTTTATATTTCCTATATCAAGCACATATATGTGTCACTGTGCAATATATCTAAGTAATATGGGCCATACTAGATCATCTATATAATCAATATCAATATATACCTTGTTCAATCATGAAAACTATCTTTCTAAAAATCCTTGCCCATAACTGTTGTGGTATATTCGTTTGCCAAATCCTGTTGCTTGTCAAAAACAACTGAAATAATTCTCCTGATGTATTAACATACGTGTGGCATCATAAAACTTTACCGTGATGCCTCCTACAACAGGTGATGATAACTCCTATAAATAGATGTTATTCCAAGCGTTTATATAATTACATATTACCCAAGTCACTGCAAATACTGGCAACAAAAATTCCTTGGTTATGATGAAAAAATACTTCCTCCCCTCACTAGCAGAGGGAACCATCCTTCTGTAGAGCATGACAACTTGTTAAACTTGTTGGAAGCTTTACTAGCATGTGGATGTGCAGCTGTGGAAATGAGGAGCTCGTCTACCTTAACCTGGGCCATAACCTCCATCTTAAATGTTAATCCTCATTTGCTACCTGCCTTGACTTGGTTTCTAAGTGGGCAGAAACCTTTAGCCACCCTATTCTGCTTTTTCCCTCCCACCTGTCTCGTTTGCAACCTGCTGTACCTGCCCTATGTTCCCTTAGTACCCAGTTCCCTACCTCTACCTTCGTTGAGTACCAGGGAAGTGGCCAATATCTGCTCCACTGTTCCGCATTCCAACCTTTCTTGTTCTCTATCTGCACCTGATCTCTGACTTCTGATAGCCCACCTATCCTAACGTTCCAAACAGCTTTAATCCCTCTCCTTGTTTTCCCATGTCCTGAGTACCTAAATAATATATGTCTATTGAAAAAGAATTTGATGTACCATACTCCTCACGTGACCCCATACCCCTACCAATATCTCTAAAAGACTGACTAATCCCACTTACAGTCCTCTACTGACTGTCAAAGTCAGCACACCTGCCAAAGTAAATGTATTCAATCCTTACCACACCTAATATTCTGCCCATAAAGCGCACACAGTTTTCAATGAATGGCACCTTTTTGCTCGTACAATTCTTAATCAGCCAGCAATTTACACCCACTGCAATGGATAACTAATCATTTCCAACTAGTCTAACAAACAGAACACCAAAGGGAACTTGGGACCATCCTTGCTCCTAATCTTGTGTACAACACATACCTACTTACTAACTCCTCACCCCTAGTCTTTCCTATGTCACTGCCTCCTGCACAGAGACAAATAATGGGCACATTTCCATTAACAGTTAATGTCATCCATTTTGTCTACAACGCATCCCATTCTGACAGCAGGAACAAGCCTTTGTCCTATGTTTCCTGTTCCTGTTGCAAAAGGTCCTATACATGTATCTAACATGACTGTCACCAACAATCTTACTAACCTCTGTGTCCAACAGTACCTTCTGGAGTGGCCTTACTGTTGCCCTCTGCCTCATCATACCACAGACTACATTCATCCTCCCATCTAAGAGTTTCTGCATTCTTTGCATATGCTGCCTTACTGAGCTGAGATGGAAAAGTAAAATACACAAAATAAGGACAGGGAAGAAGTTACAGTATGTCACCTAGAAATAGTTATATGTATCAAAACAATGTGGCTGAAACAAGCCCACTGGCTTAGGTAAGCCTTTAAACTGATGCCACATGTACCCGAATTGGTTTGTGTGATCTTGTTTCCACAGACGAACTGACAAGCCTAACTCAACATATATTGGGAACCCTAAGGTTATGATAGCCTTACCAATGACTGGACCATTATCATATCCAATAGTACCACTGTAGAGCTCAAATCTCATACTGTCAAGACCTGATTTCACTCAAAATATTGAATTTTAATGACTGGCTAAATGATTACAAAATCTACATGTCTAGATAGGTTATTATCAATATTTGTGCTTCAGTTATAGATACTTGTGTACCTTGCAAAGTGGGTCAGTATGTAGAAACATTGCTCTGGTCTTGTTTGTCATATTTTAAGACATGTTGGTTGTAGTAGCTAACAGCAGACAGCTTCTCTCGAGCATGACATGGAATACCTATGGAAGGAAAGGGCTTCAGTTCTCTTACAACATAACATCAATAATGTATTAGAATTTCTAAGATTTTTTTAGTTTTGCATTTGACGATGCTGAGGAATATTTTTTAAAACAGTCTTGTTAGACAGTTATGTATCAAGGAGGATATGCCATTCCAACGGAACACAATCGCGATGTTATTGGGACTATGGATTACAATAACATTTCGTAAACACATCCTTCATTCAAGATAATAGGCATATTTGAAACTACAGTAATGTCAAATAACCTGCTAAAACCAGACTCTAAAACCTTCTAACGAACTGTGAAAAGAATTCCAAACCATCACCACAGACTTCAAGAAAGGAACAAACCTTCAACTCCCATGTGAGAGCAACACTGCGATGCACAGATGACACACTGGGGTTGTCGAGCCAGGGAACTTCTTTCTCCAGGTCTTGCTAAACAGACTTGAAAAACCATAATTGAAACATACAGCTCAACCTGCAACCATCACAGTTCACACAAACTATCATCCACAACTAGTAAATTCCTTCAGCATTTTTAACCAAAACACAGCAAAATTAAAATCCACAAGGCTTAATAAAGGTTCGCTGAGTTTTTCAGATCCATTTACCCACTATGCACTTGGATCTGCACAATAACTGACCATGATTACATTAAATAACACCTTTCACAACCAACAAACTGCCATTAAGCTCAAATATTAAGCAAACAATATCAACACACTGAATCACAACTATTCAGATATCTGTTGAAGCTTCCCTAATGCAACTCTCCCACCAATGATGCGTGATGTGTCACCAAACTGCCGACAGACTCTCTCACCTCGTTTACACTTCTCACTGTTGGAAGCCTAAGCAACCACTACATATATGCAAGAAATTGAAATGCAAGAATATCACACATCTCCAGCGAACCCAAGCCCTTAACTTTGATTTACAAGCTGTGCCTTAAGATAACCACTGTGACCCTGACAAGGGAAATAAAGAGCTTTCCCTATACCACTTTATTTACTATACATATCCTGACTATTGCCATCATTGTAACCTACTTACCGTACCTTTTACATTTCTGAAAACAATTTCATTTTTCGTTCAAAGCTTAGGTTACATTAGAATCCACTAAAATCAACCAACGTAACAAAACCTCTGAGAAAAGTTCATCTATACATGAAAAATCCTAAAGGGTATGGTTCCCAACTTAACTTGAAAATATACTAATGACACGACAAGCATGAAAGGCAAATACCACTTCTGAAATACAAAGTTGCGATATACACAAAAAGAAAGAACACCTTAAAGATTTGGGGCTCAAAACCCACCACCACCTTGCCACCTACCATCAGAAACAGCATGGGATACACAGTAGAGAAGTTCAAGAGTGCATAGGACAAGTACCTGCAAAGTGTACCAGACCAACCAGGCTGTGGTGGCTATGAGGGCCTGCAGATGACCAAACCCAACAGACTGAGCTCAACCTGGGCTCTTGGGGCAGATGACCAAGGTCTTCTGGTATCCACCAAACCAATTTACTCATTTTGCATGAAATACAGAGTCTAGCTATTCAAGCTTCAAAACATTTTAAGCTTCTTGTAATAGTCCATGTAGATAAATCCACAAGTCATGGTTATCATGAATATAATTCCAACAATGACAAAATCTTTTCTGACCAGAGAGCTATAGTTAAAGTTTCACTTCCCTTAACCTACATCATACTTTGGGATAGAGTTTTTAAAGAACAAGTGGCCAAGCCTGATCTGGAGCAATACAAAATATTCTATATAAAACATGGCAATAGTGGCGAGGGTTATGAAGACCATAGGTAATGTAGAAAACAAAAGGTAGAAAAAAATTAACATGAAATTCTGACACAAAATTTAAGTACAAATATACCAACATTAATGTGGTCTGCTCCTGTGGACTGCATGGAATGGCTTGCTATGAGGAGCCTGGGCACTAGAGCAAACAGATCAGTGAGTTTCTTCACATTTATGGCCAGATTGAGACATTCGGATATCAGTCTGTGGGATAATTCAAGAGGAACACATTTTTGTAAATCAACTGCTAGGCACATTGGTGATATATATATATATATATATATATATATATATATATATATATATATAT
>JAYMFT010186717.1:0-25849 GCA_038088735.1 Panulirus argus
ATATGCAAGTTACAAAGTCTTAAGGTAAACATACCAACTGTATAAGTCGAGTACAACCATAAACTATTCGCCGAAATTCATCCGTGACCCACAACAAGGGCTGCCAGCCTTTCAACCTTCTCAATCTATTCGGTGTAGAACGTCAACAACACCGGCTGGAGTTGCCTGAGGGAGGGTTGGGTCAAGGCGGCGGCAGAATATAACATTACCCGGCCCGGCCCCCGACACCAGTGAGTCCGGTTCAGGAGCGCTCCACAAATCTTGACAAAAGACAGCGAAATTTAAATTATTAAAAACGTGGTACGCAGTTATGAGAAAAATACACATCGTTGCGATAAAAAAAGAAAACAATCAAAATTGACAAAGTGAGTGGCGAAGAGAAGATATTGCTACGAATATTGTTGCAAATATACACTACTACGCTTCATGAAATTACTGAAACTACGCTTCATGAAGTTACTGAAACTACGCATCATGAAATTACTGAAGCTACGCTTCATGAAATTTTGACACTACGCGTCATGAAATTATTGAAAAGTTAATGATAAGCTATGAGAGTAAAGCAATCTTAGTTATGTAAAGAACTGAGGAGATGAAATTTAAGTGTCAGGAAGACTCGTAAAAGAGTCAAGTGAAGAAGGTGTAAAAGAAGAAGCTATAGAGGAACTGTTGCCTGTGTAATACTGTATGTAGAAGTAATATAGAGAAAGCAGCAAGTGCAGAACTCCAGTGAGAACCATGAATATAACCTGATGCAGCGTACAGAGCACTGGCACGGCAGACTAAGTGGTGGAAGTTAATAAACCTGTTGTCCGGCCGGTACAGAAAGTGATATTCCAGGCCACTGTAAACAACTAGACTTAAACTGTGTAGCATCCACTGACCCGCGTGACAGATGGCTATTACCTCGACTGTCTTTTCTACAAGTCATGCGGCAGTACGACACCACTACTTACTCTGAGGGTAATAGTGGGCCTCTGTGGTGTAGTGGTTAGAGTCACCGAACATGACGCATGCATATGGACTTGCCCGGGGTCGGACCCGCAAGGAGCTCGAAACTTGGGCGCGGCAGTGAGCCCATAGTTCATACAGCTGTTCATCCTTCCATTGGGATTGGTCGAGAAACTGGACACCCAGCGTAGAGTAGGTGAGATACGCCATATATATTTGGACGTCATAATTTGCAAGTTCAGTGTCCAACTTCTTCCTCAAACTCCTGACAACGAAGTCCGGCCTTACCTCGCACCACTGGACCATCTGTTTTTTGCCCTTCTTCTCCTTTGAATACGATGGCACGGCCCTGAAACATGACAGTACGATCCTTGGACAAGATGATGTGAGATTTGACCAGAATTTTAAGAGCTGTGTTCAGCACGCTAACCCTTGTATTTAGCTGTTAAGTACTACTGTTTCACTCTGCAAACCTCATTCATTGTCCAGCCACACCTTCAAGTCGGTTATTCCTCCCCCTCACATCATCTCGCCAGTCCTCCCGCTCCGTGTTCCATCAGCATTCTAGTTTTTTTCTAACGTCAGCGACGAAACATTACAGCCTCGTTTCGTGACGTGCTTCCGTGTTTCAGTTCCAGTTACTGTCTGTATTGGCTGCTGTACCACAGATCTCCCAACAATGCCGAAGCTTACTTCCCTCTCCTGCCTCACACATCAAAGGAACCATTTCTAAACCACACACATGTGAGTTTCCCTGTAAGCTCAGCTTTCACATCGGGTTATATAAACCCTTCCCCACATGTAGCCAGCCTGGCATGATCACTGTATGTATATTCGGTCGAGTGCACAGCCAACAATGGCCAGGGCTACCCCTCCATAATGTTGCAGGCTTCTGCCTCTTCCAAGCTCGCTGCCACCCTAGAAAACCCCGGCCGAGCTTATGGGCTACGCTTTGGTCGTGTCCCGACTGTTATCAAGACGTTAATGGTGGGGCGGTCGTAACTCCTGGTGGGTAGAGGGGGGGCAGTAAGTGGGGGAAGAAGGAAGGATACAGTGAACCGTGTGACAGAGGCAATACAGGCCACTCACTCCTCGCTCCGTTCTGTGTGTATATGTCCCCATCAACATGAGCCACAAGGCATGGGTCTTACAGCCCGATGCATCATCATGAACACAACACTGGCCTAACCAGGTATCCCTTCCTCGTATCTTGCATCAATTACAAGACGTAATAAATATGGTCACCTTGAAGCCAACAACATGAATGGCATGCAGGAAGGTGGACCTCTCCCTTACATATAAACCATATGGAAATAAAACATCAATAAGTCAGCTACAGCGAGCAGGGTGACTGCGTAATTACTGAGGTCAGGCAGCCCTGCCCCAGGGACAAAGGCACAGCGAGCCATTGCTGCAATGCTGTTAGTCCTCCGGTCTCAAAAGGTGGAACTCGCGTACAGTTCGCACTTGAGAGACTTGGACTTAAGTATAATTGGGGCTGACGACTTCCGGGAGTTCCCGGGTTTGGAGGCAGAATATCAAGGATTTTTTTAAGCTAATTCGGAAAATTCATCTTCCACACGTACACATGTGGAGGCAGTACTTAGCTTGAGGAGGAGTGTCTGATGTCCCCGCACAGGCCATGCGTAAAACCCAACTTATCTTTCTTAACATATGGTAAGGCATAACCTTAATTCTTCACCGTGGAGGATTTATCGCTATCTACATTTGTTATCTTTAACTGTAATTACATATAAGAACAAGTGGGTCTCAATAAACGAGTGCTTTTAATAGATAAACATTAACACTGTTTAACTCTTTCGAGATACACTGGTACACTAGGTGGAGTCCATAAGACGGTGAGACCACTCTCATAATGAAGCACACAGCGCGATCTGGTTACGTTTTTGAAAATGATTGGAGACGCTATATGAACTGGCCACGACACCCAGTTCTCGTTACTGTATACCGAACGGCAGATACATGCCCTGGAACCTGAAGTAAAATGCTTGGACTGGGATCCGTCGCTTGATGGATGACTCTCGCCGGACCTGGATCTGGATATGGAGGCGTCGACCGCAAGACTTTGGGTCGGTCCCTTGCAGGTTTTCCTCCCCTCCCGACACCTTCCTCAGCCACGGATCATGCTGGGTGCCTTAACGAGTCTCTGTGTATTCTGAGAATTTTCACCTCGTAACGCTGTTAGCTCGTTAAGCGCATGCAATTACTTTCAGCGAACATGTTCAGCGAACAATTTTCACCGTGCGGCGGGGCGCTGGCTGGAGACGACATTAACGTCGGTATATATTTGACTATAACGTTGAGAATTACGGTAAATCTCGAATGCTTGGGGGAAAGTTAGGCGAGGACTTCATACGTTCTGGTCATTTCTATGGATCTTTCACTTACTTCCACGTACGTTCACCAATCCTATACATTATCCTTTATCTTCACAACCCTCTCTTCCTCTGACTCATTTATTCGTTATCGCAAAAGAATGATGATCCTAATCTGCCTGTCTTATATTCACCAACACGCTTGATTATCGTGGCATGACGAAATCAAATGATATTCGATGTGCTCCTTAACTGGACTCTTATCCTGAGCCCTGCCCACGCCAATAGCGTCCTCAGCGCGACCGTAGTAGCAGAGCTCTGCCCCTACGCTATAGTCTGGCCACACCTCCCCGTGACCAAACGTAGGCCCAAATGTAGGGTTAGTCTAGACCGTTACGACCGCTCGTTGGGTTTTCCTCCCTTCCCCCCTTTCATTTACGTTCCGTCACGCAGTTTTAAAAGCAGCAATTGTTTCGCTTAACAAGACAATGGAGGAGCGTCGCTCTTGTCTTGGTCCTGCTGTCGCCTCTTCCGTGACGTGAGTGATGGATGGGGAGGGGAAGCGGCCTTCCTCTCTCTCTGTCTGTCTGCCTGTCTATGTATCTGTCTGTCTGTCCGGACGGGTGTCCGAATCGATTCATATCTCTTTACCGACCTAGGTACCTCCCTACCTGCACCAACGACTCCTTTTTCCTCCTTCCCTCCCTCCCCTACTCTCTCTCTCTCTCTCTCTCTCTCTCTCTCCCTCTCTCTCTCTCTTTCCCTCTCTTTTTCATCCTGCTTGACGACAAAACTTGTCATTAATCATCTATAAAAGTACTCTTTCGTTCCGTTCGTCGAACGCGATTTCTCACCATTCCACCTACTCCCTCACTCTCTCAATCTTCACCCTTTTGCATTACCGTGTGACTCCTCAACCTTCCCACGATGGATTCTAATCTATATTTATCCCTGTTGCTCTGCATGCCAGTAAATGAAGACCAAATGACACCCCCGTCCCTTACAACAGACAACAGTCGCCATAAACTGGAACATCGGGGCCTTCAACACACGTCGGAACCCCACAACATGCGTCAGAACCCCATTCCCTCACAACCCAACCCACCGGCCGTCCACCATTATCGATCAGTTCACAACAAATTTACCGTAATGTGTAATTTGGCGGGGCAGCCTACAATGGCCCCTCCCCCTTCCCTTGTAACCAAGTCTCACTCTTTCTCCCTCTCCCCTTCTGCCCAGTTCCTCCCCCCTCCCCCTCCTCCTCCCCCCCTTTTTACCCCATGCCTTTTCCCCCCTGAGAACATTGACTTAGACAAGCTGCTGTGCCTGCCTGCCTGCCTGGCTGCCTTCCTGCCGTCCGCGCGCTAGGACAGTCACGTAACCTTACCCCACGTGCACCAGGGGGCGCTCTCCTGCACAAGGCCGGAGTGGTGCCATACACACACACACACACCATCTCGTATGCGGGCGGGGTCCTTCCCTCTCTAGTGGAAAACCCAGAGCGGCTTAGTTTATTCTCACCCAACACATTTTTAAACATTCTGATGATTTTTATTTTTCTCTATAGCCAGACTTTCTCCCCCAGCAACAGAGAACATGGAAGAGGCGCTGGGAGTCCCCACGCCCCCCCCCACGCGAAAATTTTACCGATCACCTGCGTGAATCAGTCCCATCTGACTCCACCGAGTCGACACCTCAAAGCCCTGGCCACGTCGTCAGACATTCCAATTAAACCAGTTTGGTGGAGAGAAGGAAAAAAAAAAAAGAAGATGCAGAAAAAAAGTCTGTAAAGATTGTACGCGTTTGATGCCCGTGTATTGTGTGCGTTTACAACAAGAGGAGCCCTCCTCAGATGTGCAACCTAAGACAGCTAATTAATTAGACGTCAGGCGGGTGAATAGACAAAGTGCTTGGCAAACAAGAAAATTAATTCTCCCGCTCTGGCAGAATTGTGTGTGTGTGTGTGTGTGTGTGTGAATTCCGTCGCTAAAACGCATATCGAACGTCCTGACCCACGAAACTACTCCAGTGAGTTTACGTCTAATGTCACACCGGTCTGTTGATGATACTTTCAGCTCCACACCTCAATCTATGTGGCAAGTCCTCAACTCTACACCTCCATCTATACTGCAAGACCCCAACCCCATTCCTCCATCTATACCGCAGGATCCCCAACCTCACACCTCCATCTACGCGACCAGACCAACATCCCTTACAACCCCCTGCCGCCCGGCCAGACCCCAGCGCCACACTCCCGCTCGGTCGGAAGGTAAATGCTGTAGATACTGCCGTGTTCGTAATGCTTCCATCACTAGAGCCCTGTCGTCACCAACCGGCGACAATGAAACCTCGTGAATTCTGTCCTCCACTATGGTCCTCGCCTGGTTGGACGTCCACTCTCCTCCCCCTGCCCGGTGCAGTTTTACGCATTCCTCTTGGCTGCATAGTTTCTTTAATATAGAACATGACGAGTCTGTCTTTGCACAGACAATATGTTCTCATAATTTAATCTGGATTTATACGATTCCCTTCACGTAAGGTCTAGATCTTCCCTCCCTCGACAGTATAGCCTGGTGCGGGTCCTCCTCGCGTCGCGTCCGGGGGCCAAAATGAATCCAGTGTTGGGGATAATCCATCGGTAAATCACGCGACTCCTGACGGCCGCTAACTAGTGCACAATGGCGCTGGGGGCCGCCCTCCCGCCGCCGCCGGCCGCTACCGTGAAGCATAATCGCATTCACTTAGACCCGGTTGTGGGCAAAGAGTTCTACGCCTACCTACCACAGCCAGCTCATCCATTCTCGACCCCCAACACCTGAGACTAATGGGAGAAGGCCCAGAAGATGATATGAACAAGGCCATGATATGTGATGTTAATAAGGCATCTCCAGTGGCCTGAGAAACACATGGGGGACCCCACATACCACTGCTGTAACTTGCCTGTATAACTCTATAGGGTCCAGGTTGTCGAGTTACTGCAACGTCTTGCCCACGAATGGTAGAACAGTGAGTGGAAACTGCCTCCTGGCGATGCGTCATTTCCAGTAACTGGCCACCTTTCCTGAGGGAAATGCACATATGACGACCCTCCCTACTGCTGCTGCCACCGATGCGTTGCCTTTTTCCTTGACCCCCTTACTACTGCTGGCCAGTAAGGCAGCTGATTCCGCGTACATGAACTGTAACGCAGATATTTCACGGACTGGCCTTTTGAGAAACTGTTTCTTAGCCTGAGATGTAAACTGCGATTTGCTGACTAGCTATCCTTCGGTGCTGTGAAAAAAGAAAAAAAATGTCACATACCTATCAGTGATTTACACGGAACTTGCACCCCTCCCGCAAGGTGTAAAACTAGCTCATCCTTACTGCGCGCTGCGCATCCTTACATGTAAATGATTAATACGGTTTAATACACATGTCGACCAATTAGAGATCTTCAACGCTACGTCTTGAGTGACATGAAGATCACTTCTCCAATTTGCACAACGGACGATCCGAGATATGTTTAAGCAGCAACGATCATATACTATAATGCTTTACACACTGGTGCCAGCTCGTTGGGAAACATGAGCTGGGTGGAGGGGCCTGGGTATCAACTCACAACGGTGTCATTAGTCAGTTGAAGCGGCACCACCAAGACCACAAGGCCCCCCCCCCCCACCAACGGTTAGCGGGACCAGTGCCATGAGTGTGAGGGATGGCGGTGGAAACGGCTGGAGAGGTATTAAGAAACTGCAGAGGAGGAGTTTCAAGACATGAGGAGAGAAGATGGCACGTACAGTGACGGTGGCGAGGGAATGAGCAGGTAAACAGGTGAGGGAGAAGTGGCTGGGAAGTGTGGTACTGAGCCACTCTGCTGCCAAGCTAGCCTAGCCACACCAACACAAACCTTTTGGTCTGTCTTGAATGTCCCGCGTTTTCTGTTTCCTCTGGTTTTGCTCTTCCAATTCAGCCTCTAAATATTATTTTCTGCTTCTCCTTATTGACGCTTGCTTCCTCTTCATCTACAACCATACACTTTATGCCATAATCTATAAATTCTACTTCAACCCACTCTGTATTTTCTCCAATTTACCGTTCCATTATCATTTATTCAGCCATTCTTCCCCATTAGGTGACGTCACTTCTGTCCGACGGGTTCTGTTTATGATAATGGATGACGTCATGGCTGGCCATGGCTGCAGTAAATCACGGGTCGTATAATATTATGTGGTCGCGAGAGAGACCCGTGAGTTGCACACCTCTGAAGCGGTACATATTATACAATAATTCTTTCAAGCCATACTATAATATAGCAAATTTACACTTCCGCTAAAAGGACTATACAATAATCGTAAAGCAAGGAAAACACAGTAATTTACGGTATCGAAGCCCTCCTTACAAACCTCTGCAGCAGCGTGTGGCGGTTCTGTTTCCGAACAAATCCAAACCACAGTGGAGGAGTTATAACATTTATCGCGACGTTTTGACTTAAACATATGTCTGAGGGCGTCCGTCAGCGTGTAAGTACCGCGTTAAGACAAGGGACAAGACAAAACAACGCCCTGTAATTTACGCGGGGGCTTAATGATGCCATGGTTGTGGATTTATTATTATCAGACTTGTGATTTGTGCTGACGACGACTAAATCGTTTTCCGTTCACACGAGTCGTAGTGCCGGCTGTAGAGGGGGGCGGATATAGCTGTTGCTGTTGGCTGTTGCTGTTGGCTGACCGTGAGTGTGCACGGTCGGTCGGCCGTTCCCGTTTCCATAAACGACGTTAACGCCTCGTGATTCCGTGGCAACGTTGACGACTAGGCGTTACCGGCGATGGTAATGGTGGTTGTGGCAGTAGTGATGACGGGTCTGTGGTATCGACAGGGTGGTGGTGGTGATGGTGAAGGTATCATCCTGACGGCGGCGGTGGTGGAGGTGGTGATGGTATAGTACTAGTACACTGGGTGGTCGCTGGTGTAGGTGTCATAATTTCATGCAAGTCCACCATTAGATTTCCCTCTGACTCCGCTCAATAATTGGTTACAATGAGTTTATGAAACCCCGCCGGTTCTTATATTTGCTTTTTTCCTTCAACTGTTTTCGTTGTTTCCACACCCAGCCTGGCCTCGTACGTAAGGCGGCAGGCCCGCGTAGACACCTCGGCAGTCCCTCCCTCAGGTATATCGGGCAGAGCACTGCGGACACAGGAGGGCCTGTCGTGGCACCCCGAAAGCTCCATTAGCAACACAAAGCGTCACCCAGGCAGGCCTCACGACGCGCGCTAAAGTAGCGGGGGGGGGGGGTTCCAAGGTAATGTCTGACGCCAATAAATGTTTGGGAGCTCAGTTACGTCCCTACATCCTGACATCACTTCTCTTGATTTCTACCTATGGGGACACATTAAAGCAAGGTGTATGAAACAGAGGTAACAACACGCGAGGACTTGTGGCGTAGTGTGCAGGACAGTGTGGAGAACATTAGGAATAAACTCGGGTCACTGGAACGTGTGCGACAGTCACTTCTACGACGAGCTGCAACATGCATTGAGCAGGAAGGCAGGAATTTTGACAATCAATTGTAAATGTGAATGACATACTAGAGTAAAGCATCTTGCAATATTAGTAATGTTAATAAATCTCACTATAAATGATACGCATTTCATTTACAGTCCTCTGACTCTAACATATTCCTAGCAGACCTGTCATGCGGTGTAACTACCAAACTACTGACATTTCGCACTATGCTCATTTGATGCTTTGTTTTCGATATCAACACCGGAATACACCCCTAGATTTTTGCTATATATTTCCGGAACACCCTGTATATATATATTATATATAAAAAAAAATAATATATATATATATATATATATATATATATATATATATATATATATATATATATTTATTCATTATACTTGATCGCTGTGATTTCGGTGCATTGCACATGAGAGCTAAAGAATAAATGCGAGCGAATGCGGCCTTTCTTCGTCTGTTCTTGGCGCTACCTTGCTAACGCGGGAAATAGCGTACAAATATGTGTGTGTGTGTGTGTATGTGTGTGTGTGTCTTTCAATATCTTTACATGTTAATGCATATGTATATCCATCCATCCTGTGTACTGCCCTCACGTCTGCCTGGGTCGGTCCCCCACCTTGGACCACTATCCCTGCAGGTATCACCTCATAATGCGTCGGTCCACCACTAACGACTCCATGTGGACCAGCTTCACGCGGGAGTTCCAGTGGCAGGTGTGGCTGGTGGTAGGGGTCTGCCTGCTGCTCGGCTCCTTCGTCTTCTACGCCACCGGGTTCTCTCCCGTCGAGAGGGAGACCATCACCCTGGGCGATGCCTTCCTCATGACCTATGGCTCCCTCTGTGCCCAAAGTTAGTACCATCTTGAGGTTCAGTTACTGTGTGAATATGAACGAGACAGGTGGAATAAGTCTTGCAAAAATGGCGTTTTATTTGTCATCTCGTTTCTTCTTCATTTAAATTTTAAGTAGACCTGCTCAGTGTACGTGCCCTGGAAGCCTCAACCCTGCAGGAAATAAACATCACCAAACCCCACCAACTTCCGCCGCCAGTGAACCCTTCAACCCAGGATTCTTTCCACTGAATTAGATTCATCACACCGTCAAAACGGTACACTACAACACACACTGTCTCATTACCCAAAATTACATTCTTCGTAATAATTACAATACGTCAAATTTTTAGGGTAAATTTATCACCATCGTAACTGGAGTAGTTCAAGGCCCACATAAGTGGAGGCAAGACTTGCTGATAAGCAGTCAGACTAATCTTGGACGGTGATGACTTGATCAAAGGATTTTTTGTGATTGCCAGACCAGCCTCCTGGTTTGGTCTCAATTATACTTCTTTTAGGGATTTATGCTGATGCCTTGGGGGCCAGAAACATGCTGGTGTCTTCAAGGTAAAAAAAAAAAAAAAGAACGGTAGTCATGACCAAGTTGTCAACAACAGACGACACACTCTTGATTGTGGAGACCGTATTTCATATCTGATCCCTTGCCTGCTAAAAAATCGTTTAAAAGAAGAACTAAAGTAATGGCTTGGAGCCAGTAGTCTTGGAAACTCACTGATATCTTTCAAACAGATATTTCGTCTTGAGAACCATAGTGAGAGCAATGGATGTTAAGCTTCTGTTCATGGAATCTGTTCAGTGTGAGAGCAGTAATGCTGGTGTCCTGCACCGCTCGCTGAACCGTCTGAAATTGTTTTGTTTTCTAAGGTGGATTCGCGGTACTGACTGCTCTTCTTAAGAAGTATGTTTGTTTCTGGTACAAAAACTTGTGTTACTAATGGGGAAAATAAGGACTGGGGAAGACGTGGATGGAGGAATGTAAGGATAATGGAAAATAAGGATGGTAGAAAAGAAGAATGGGAGAAGGTAAGCGAGTCAATAACAGGTTAATCTATACCCCAACACAATCAGTTTTGTGAGGTGCTATACACGTTAAGCCTCCCATATATTTATATTACGCTCTCTGGCTCTCATGTCAAGACACTGACCTCATGTGAACATTTTTGGAGCGGGCTTTTGACGTTCTTTGTCAAACTGTCAAACTCACAATCTTGTTCTGTCATAACGTTAAAAATCATGCATTCCACTCATCTTTACGCACGTTTTTCACGGTAATGTAACACTGTTAAGCACAGTAACTAGAGATCCAGGAAGGTTTAAGATGTTCCAAAGTCTAACTGAACTGTTAGATGTAAAGGCTAACTCTCTGTAGGACATAGTGCAACTGGCTGCAGAAGTTACAGTCTAATTGGTTTGCAGGCACGTCTCTGGCACTAACAAGCACATCCGCAAGGATAGCCTTCATTACCATCTACCTCAACACAATGCTGCTCTACGCCTTCTACACCTGCTTCATCATCTCCCACCTGGCCATCAAGCCCTGCGGGCGCCCCTTCGACACCATGCAGGAGATGTTCGACCAGGGACACAATTATCGGCTAGGCTTCGTCAAGGGCATCTCCGTGGAGGAGAGCTTCAAGGTCGGGATATTGTCCAATGCTTATCGTATTTCTATTTTTATTCTTCAATCTTTTTTCCACAAATCTACTTATCTATCAGTCAGTCTTTGTACACAAATAAATAGACAAATATTTGTGTACGCACACGTACACACACACACGCATACACAACAACCAAACAACTACTTTCTACTCAGATTCGAGACGTTTTGGGCCCTGAATGCAAAATAAAGGAAGAGGGTAGACGTTTTTGAAATAATATGCCTAAAGACAATATGTGGTTTGAGGCGGGCTGATCTAAAGAAATGACGGTATAAGAGCGAGTTTGGTAGTAAGCACTTAAAAGGAGAGCCGACCAGGGTGTGCTGAGATAATTCGAACACTTCGGACACATGGAGAGGATTTGTGGGTAAAATAATGAGGAAAAAGCTACGTACGTGTCGGAAGGGGGAACACATGGGAAGGGAAAACTAAGGAAATGGGAGGATGGAGTGCAATAGGCTTTGAAGTATAGTTGCCTAAATATTCAGGAGGGTGGGTGGCATGCATGGGATAGAATAAATTGGATTAACGTAATATATAGGAAGAGGGGGGTGGGTAGGGGGAGTGCTATCACTGCGCTGGAATTAAGGCATGTAAATCGGTCAGGGGATGTCAAGCAATAATCTACAGGGCTTGGCTATAGATGGTTGGCTCTGGTTTCGATGCACTGTACATGACAGCTAGAGAGTAGATGTGAGCAAATGAGACCGTTATTTCATTTGCTCTTGGTGTTCCTTCGCCAGGCCAGGAAATGTCGAACCAGCATTTTAATACAAGGACTACTGGAGCACAATACACCAACTCTTCTCTGACCACTTACCCGATAACTAGCCCACCTACACCCATCCAAACCACACAACGACGACAACATTAGAAGTTGCCAACGTTAACACAGTCCCGGGAATCCAAGTTCCAGAACTTCAAAATACATCATTTGCCGTCCATAGACCATGCTTAGACCACCAACTAACCCAACAAGAACTACATACATATAGAAGGGATTATAATTCATACACGTTCAGACAAAATTACTAAACACCACCAGCAGATTTAAACATATCCAACTTCTAACAGCATCATCACTAACTTAATCACTCAAAAATAAACAGCGTCTAACCCAAAGTAACAACATCCCTTCTCCCAGAGAACAAACACTCATGATGCGCAACTAAAAACTAAGCCACAAACCAACCACACCCCTATACAAGTCAGCCATGAGAAACATATGAAGAATCCGCCATGGAGTAACTGCTAATCTGCCCTTCACTCCTAATGCCTAGTAACACGGACCAAACTATAAAGAAGTCCCCTCCAGCAGGCCCTGACATTTTAAACTTCCAAAGAAATCACTTTGGAGAAATTGCAATTGAAGCACTTACAGATATCTTTAACCACTCCTCGTTGGACAATGAAAACTCAAACATCTGGAAATTTGCCAACCCACTATCTGCCTTTAACTTGAGCCATGTAAACAACCAAAACACAACCCCTGATCATACAGCCTTATATCAATGCAGTCTTCAGTCTCCACACTCAATGAAAAACTGTTCTGCTTAAGAAAGAACCAATATAGCCCACTCTCACCTAAATATCACAGTTTTAGACCTAATCTTTCTACTACCACACTGCTCACACGCCTCACAAATCCTGAATGACTTCGACCAACCATAAACACCCCCTCCCGCTCAGTATTAGTGACAATAAATATCAACAACGCATTTAACAAGGTTTACTGATACATCCTCACACAAAAGATGATGGACACCACCCTTCACAATAATTACAAAAACTAGTTAGCAAACTTCAATACTGGCCGCCAAGCCAGTCTCTCAGACGGGTTTCATATCCTAATTCTGCAAGTTCAGCTGAGGAGTTCCCAAGGGAGCAGTTCTTTCTCCAACCCTCTTCAGTCTCTTCCATCATGACCTCCTGTCACTTTCTCTTGGCTACAGTATAAGAATCTTCACATATGTAACCTGACACTATCCCAGCAACAACAAACATTCAACACTACATCACGCCATTAGGAAACTGGTTTATCTGCATCAGAATGTCTGCATCACCAAATAAATATATGACCATCTTAACTCCTGGCAGACATGAATCGGACCTGACCCTCCAAGTCACCCTAAACGGTAAACCACTTCCACTTGACAAACTCCCATCTATACTGGGTATCACATACGAAACAGACATGACATTCCTCACCACAAACATCAACACAACACGAGGACCAGAAACAAACTAAGTGCGTTCGAAACACTTCCAAGTACGAGATTTAGACAAGGAGAAGAATTCCTCAACAAACAATTTATCCTATCCAACACAAACTACGCATCACCTGCCTGGTCAACCACCTTGTCAAAAACAAATATGATAAAGCTGCAAACTACACATAACAAGGTACTTAAATCAAGTACTAGTTGCCTAAGTACCACAAACATTCAACACTTGTACAATGAAACAAAAATGCTTCCAATAAAATCTCACCTTAGTGTGCTAAGCATTTACTAGACTATTCTCATCTAAATTACTCCTTGATTAACCACCAAACCCTATGTAGAAAGAAAAATCTTACCCCTTCAAGCATTAGCAACAAATACACAAACATGACATTGAAAAAATAAAGACACCAAAATGACTCATCAAGCACTAATTACCTGTCATCCCATACCAGTCGTAAACATCACTAACTTAGATATACGTCCATCTGAAACCACACTCCTCAGGCATGTACGAGTTACACTTTCTTGCCTGCGTTCTGGATATCACCCATTTGTCAACATTATAAACAACAACGTATCACAAGACACCTCATGCACAAGATGAAACTTGCGCACTCAAGACACTGAACACATTCCTCAATTGTCCTGTGCCCACCCTACAAAGACACACACACACATCACCTTACTTCTTGACTATATAATGCAGTGCTTCCACTGGCCACAACTTCAGTCATGTGTGGTGTTACAGCTTGCATCAGGTGGACTTTACCAGGACGTGTGGAAGCAGCTGGTGGAGCCCCACTATAACTCCCTAGTGCGAACGGACGAACAAGGGATCACTCGCGCCTTGCAGGACCCCAGGTACGTGCACTTCATGGCTGAGAACAAGTTCCTCTTCAAGTACGCCCACAACTGCGACTTGGTGAAGATCCCCCACAGGTACATGGAAATCGCCAGCACCTTCGCCGTGCCCAAGGGCTCGCCTCTCCGTCGGATCTTCACCTACCAGTAAGTGGGTCTCAGGTTGCGCACAAGCGTTGCTACGTAAGGTTTCTGGATGTGCTGTCCAAGTGATACGAATGTTGTGTGGTGCATGTGTGTTGCAAGGTGAGCTGTGATTTACAAGTGGAGTGTGGTATTCTTTGCAGCCGTTGCCAGTATTTTTGGTTTGCATGATGGAAAGGCTCTTTTGTGTGTGAGTGCGATTAATAAAGCGACCCATGTGCAGTACATATTTTAAGAGCTCTGAATGTTTTAGTTGTTACTAACACTTTGTGGATGTTGTGTGCATTCAAGGCACGTGGTATGCATGGTGTTGACTTGCTCTGCGTGCTGCACTGTCGTTGGGGACGTTACAATATTTGTTGATATTTTGTGGTGTCCTTAATGTATCGTCGGATGTGCTGACCACACGAGCAGGGTTCTGTGGACATCGAGTCGGCATGTTGCGGGTGTTGCAGTTGTGAGCGGTTATCACGCGCGTTATAGGTGTGTGGTAAGGTGACGGGGCATTTGATGGGCGTTGTGATTTTTGTCGACGTTTTGAGACAGTTGTAGGGTTGGGAGGAGGTGATGAATGTTGTGTCTAAATTATGGTGCTGCTGCTGTATGTAGCGCAAGTTTTGGTTATGAAGGAAGTAGTTTTGGCGGGTGTGGGCGTGTTGTAGGTATTATAGGCGTGATGAAAATGCTCTGAATGCGTTTTATTGTAGGAATGCTGTTTTGGTGCAGTGTTATAAATGTTGTAGACTTTCGTATGTATGGGTGTGTTGGGGTGTCTTGGGCGTACTCTGTAAGTTTACAACTAGTGTTGCACGCCTGCAGATGGTGTGTAGGTGTTGTGGGCGTGTTGGTATATGGGTGCTGTAGGCAAATTACTAATTTGTACAGTACGGGGAGGGAGTTCTACACTCGTGTCCAAGTGTTGTTAGTATTAGAAGCATATGCTGGTGGCGTGTGTTTTGGGTGTTGTTAGCGAGGTGCAGGTGTCGTAAATTGGATTTTGTTTGTGTGTTGTGAGAGTTGTATCTGTGTTCTATGTGTTGTAGGCGTGTTAGAATCATAAACACGGTGTAGGGATTATGGAGGTATTGTGGTTAACTGTATTCATACAGTCTGTACTGCTGTCATGTTGGAGAAGTGTTACGAGTGTTGGAGGATGTTGTTGGTGATCAAACCTTGATGTACGTGCTGCAGATGTGGTGCGGGTGTTGTGATGTTGGTGTTGTTAGTAGACTACGAGTCTGTGAAATGGCTGGTGTGGGCCCACTGTAGGTGTTACAGGTATGTTGTGTGGGTGCCTGTCATTTGTGTTAAAAGTGGTGAAATGCTGCGAGTGATGTAGGAATGTTGTAGATGTTGTGTAAGTGTTATGGTTGTCTGGCTGGTGTAGGCGTGTTGTGAAATCCCTTACACTCGATGGTTTTCTTACACACACGTGAACAGGTTTTGGATGTTCTGGGCATATTGTAAGTGTTTTTCAGTGGCTGTAGATGTGGTGGAGGTAAAGTGTGTTGTGGATGCTGCAAGTTTCTTGTGGAAGACACTAACATGTGGTTAACATGTGTTTTGTGTGCGTTTTGTGTGTGATGTGAGCACCGTGGGCATGTTATATTTTGTTGTGTACATTACTGTGTTTTGTGGGCATGATGTACGAATGCTGGATGGGTTATGGGCATATTGTTTCTGGTACAATGGTTGGTACTGTGGGCGTTGTAGATGCGTTTTAGTGTAAGTACTTTGTGTATTGTAGGTTTGCATCCTGTGTCGCGAGTGTTGTAGCTATCATGTGTTTGCGGTATTGTTGTAAGTCCATTCAAAAGCATTCAGGGCACTGAAGTTGTGGTTATGCTGTGCTGAAGTTGTGGCTACGCTGTAGGTGTTGTGGAACTGATGTGGACGTTGTCAGAAGTATTCATGGTACTATAGGTGTTGTAGGTGTTGTCAATGTGGTGTTTGCAAATACAAACTTCATCGTGCATGTCACATGTGTGGTAGAGAGTGTGAGCTGTGGTACCGTGTCCCTTCCTCAGCATGATGCGGCTGCGGGACACAGGCATCATCCACCGACACTGGCGACGGTGGCGACCCCGAGACAGCGTCTGCGACACGGTGGACAGCCTGCAGGCCTTCACCCTCTACAACCTCCTGACGGTGTTCCTTATGCTGGGGACGCTGGCAGGGTTGGCGACGGTGATGCTCGGCTGTGAGAGGGTGGTTGCCATGTGGGAGAGGACCAGCCTCGTCACCACAGTGGAGACCAACACCTCTTGGACGAGGCTACACCACCAGCTCACCAGGATGACCCTACACGTGTTCAAGGTACAGACTACAGTCACCACCACACTGGTCCGGGCTCTCAACCAGCGAGAGGCACCAACACCAACAACCAATGACAGTGATGACAACTACACTGCAGGTAACACCAGCTCAGAGCCGGAGGGAGTGACGGCCCTGGCGGACAGAGAACACTAAAGCCCAAAATAAAGGTGCGATCTGAGTTTCCCTAACCTCTCGAGACCCACAACAAGACACTGTCTCTAGTACAAAGTAAATGTGCGTGTGTAGAGATAAGTATATATATACAGTTTGTATGTGAAATCAGTACAAGGAGTGAGAAAAACAATGATCTATCGTAGAGATGTAAGATAACATCGGTGCAAATTAGTATTAAGTCCTATCCCCCCAAAAAATGTATATTAAAGCTATCCTCGGTAAATATAAAAACCAGTGTATACCATGTAACGCAGTAATCAATAAACAATATGAAGTAAATTTTTTGTGTTGTACCTTGGAGAAAAGACATAGTACTGTAGTGGACTGCCCACCTCCATGATGCTGAGTTCTAGTATAGCACTACATGTACCCACCTATCATCAAATACAGTACATGATGTGAACAGACGTTACAATGTTACAGCACATGTACCCTGTTATCATTCAATACATGAACAGATGTTTACATTGGCACAGCACATGGACCCAGCTATCAAGTACAGTACATATGAACAGAAGCTACAGCATCACAGCACATGGACCCAACTATTAAGTGAAATACATTATAGGAACAGCAGAGTTACTGTACTACAGTACATGTACCAAACTTTCATCAAGTACAGTACATGACAAGAAGAGTATAAGTACAGTACAGTATTACTTCTCAAAAGGTACATACTTCACTACAGTAGTTTACCAGAGCTGCTACAAAATTTTTTCACTGATTAATTTCACAAATACACAAACAGGTAAAATGCTGTTTGACGTACCATTTTAAATGCAATTTAATGGTATTTAATCTTCTAGGGATTAGAGCAAAATGATCAATTGCAGTGGTACAAAAATTAGGCTTATTATGACATTTCATTAGTCAACCGGGAGCAAGGCCCAACTCTATGGTATTTCTTGGCCTTGAGAGTTTCTCAAATATGTTTTGCATGTTTTAATGCAAAGAGGCTGCGCTCTACATATACAGCCGTTAAGATCAAATCACAAAATCTAGCGATTTCACTGTACGTCGTTTCCGGGCCAGTTCACTAATGGTAAAATATCCAGATATGTGATCACAATCCCAATTTAAAACGCTCGAGTGAGACCTATTTTTAAAACAGCCGCCAGTGTAACAAATGAACTCGAGCAGAATATACATCCCCGTCATTACATTATAGGTATACGACACCCCCTCCTAGTTATGTCTTTACAGATAATAAACACTTTCCATTTCTATTATAATGTCCACTAAACCTAATGACCTGTTGTTTACTCTTTAATACATCAGAAAACCTAAAAGACATATACAACAATGACCCAGCTAATTAACTGTTCCTGACCAATGCTGTTTATCAGTAAGGATGCGCGCCTTTCTCTTAAGACAATTACAAACCATGTAAAGACACATTCCTTATCAATCCTACAACAAATACCTGCTAATCAACATGTTCAATCCATATAAAGTAAATGTTACATTTAACATATAAAATAGAACGTATCTTTTACTTCGTACACAATCGAAGATTTGCTATTTACCTTGACCGGAGCCCATTCCAGGAAAGAATGGTTCACAACGTTACACACACGGCGAAAATTGATTTTCCGTCCTCTAAACTCCAAACCACCTTGAGAAGTTTGATGGCATAAAAGAATGAATGAATAATGCTTGTCTCTGAACATCGAATCACGCGGTACGTTATTCAGTTAATCTCATTTTCTTATCTACAAAATATCACCAACAGTCAACATAACGCTGGCGTCCAACACTGCTCAAAAGCAATATTATTCTAGTTGCTTCTATAGGCGAGAGGGAAGAGTAGAGACGTGATTCACAGTACATACTTTCCTGTCACTGACGCGCAGTGGTCAACCACACACGACGGGCTGCACATGTTACCAAAGACCAACCACAGTTGCTACTCAACTGTTTTTTCTTTTATACATATACCATATGGGACTAATGACAAGTACCAAATGAGAATAAAAAGTACCATATTCAAACAGCTAGAAATTGATCTTCTCCATATTTGACGTGCTGTTATTTTGTCATATACTCATCAAAAAACTCAGACAAACATTAAGAAAGTGTGTGGATATGTCCAACACAAATGTCTCGGTAAAAACAAGGAAACTGGAGGATAAGTACCTTGTTAAGTACTGAAGCGTTTGTCAAAGTTTGAACGTCAACTTAGCAGAGATACACTTATGCCGGCGATTGTAGACCAACTTCTGCACAACTTCTTGTCAGAGAACGGAGAACTATAGAGAAAATTTCTTAGTAATATAATCATGGGAGTATGTATAATGACACCCAATGGGGAAGTGTATATTATACAGAACATATCAATGTATAGACTGGCAGTACATGTTGTATATATTCATATATATACGCGTGGGTACTTCTCATAATATTGAGTGGGGACAGGAAGTCCAGGGTAGTGTAAAGAAAGCCTAAAACACCAAGTCAATTGTGAGTAACCCGGTTGGAAGAACCGGGACTTGACTATGATTTACCGGACGCAAGTCTATTTTGCTTATTATGACAAAATGATTCATGCCGTAAAACAATAGAGAGGGGAAATTGAAGACAACAAATGTTTTTAATAGCATATTACATTAATACCAACCATATTCATGTAGATAAGAAAAGACGCGCTTTACTGCAATTTACATTAATGCCAGCATCGTACATCTACCGTTGACAGATCATTCTTGCATATCCAGCCATCTTAATACTACACCAGTGACTACTGTAATTTATCTAGTTATCATTAAATTTATTGTAGAATAAGAACAGAAGAGTTACAATACATGTAGCCAGCCATCATAAGAGAACATTATTGATGTACATGTACTTACCCCTCGTATATCAACGGTACTACAGTACATGTACCCACCCATCACATTAACAGTACTACCGTACATGTATCTAGCCTTATCATCTACAATACACGATAAGAGCAGATATGTAGTTCCTGATACAGCGCCTAGTTTCACACTCTGAATGAAGCTTCAACACTCGCGTGAATTAGAACCTCAATAGGTTGATAAGTTGGTGGCAACCCAGGTGAGGCAAATACCGGGCCACCAACCAACACTAGACCATCTGCTGACTTGTTGACCTCCTATATAGGTGACCCCTCTCTCATCCAATCTGACCTGGTTTTTTGTGGCGCCACCAGGAGTCACATGTGGCACTACAAGGGCACCTGTGGTACTAATAGGGGTACATGTGGCACTATCAGGAGCATATTTGGCACTGCGAGGGACACATGTGATATTGCTGGAGACACTCGTGGCGCTACCAGGGAAACGTATGGCACTACCAGGGGCAAATGATACCACCATTAACAACTGTGGTGCTACAAGAGACACGTGGCATTACCAGGGACACACACGGCACTACCAGGGATACAACTGGCACTACCAGGGGCACACATGGCACTACCATGGAAAAACATGGCACTACTGGAGACATGTGGCACTACAACGTATACGCTTGTCAATACCAAGGATACATATGGCACTACCAGGAATACACATGACATTACAAGGAACGCACATGACACTAATTGGTAAACACTTGACAGTGGTGGTGAGCGGGAGACTATATCTATTACAGTTGGTGCTGTGGATGTAGTAGGAGAAACCACCATCAGCTGTGTGAAAATGGTCTGTGGTTTCTGCACTATGACAATGCTCCTTCACACACAGCTGTCTCCATTCAAGAATTTTTTACTAAAAAAATCCTAATATACCACTCCTTCCGTATTCACCTGACCTCATTCTATGCAATTTCTTTTTTCTATTCCCAGAAATCTAAATTTTCTTTATCAGCCTATCATCTTGCATCATTTCCAAACGATCAAACCACTTCAAGGTATTTCACTTAATGCACTCGGTGATACCACACCCTTTCCCTGACATCCCACATCTTTTGGACACTTCATCATTACTTATTTTATGCAATTTGTTAACACCAAAAGTGACCCTCAGTTCATTTCAGCACCCTGAATCCCAGAAGTGTCTGCTCAATGCTTCCATGTTTCACACCTATAGATTGAGGGGTAGCCAAACTATACACTCCACCAGTTCTTATTCTTATATTTAAGGTCACATTTTCCTTTCACATAATCATCTCTGAGGATACAATCATCTTTCTTTCTTGGACAACTTTCCCCTTTATTTGTCTTTCACTGTGTTATGTTTGCATAATGCTGAACCCACATACTTAAAATTCTCTTACCTTCTGCAACAATTCATCACCCATTGCATTTCAGCTCACTGTTTTTATTTATTCGTAATGGTACTGTACTGGAAAAACTATCACCTACTCTTACTGGCATTTACCTTCAATTTCCTACTTTTACACACCAGGTAAAATTTATTCACCATCTTTTGTAAATTTTCTTCATTCTGTGCTAGCAACACCACGTCATCTGCAAATAAGCTTGTCTTTTTATCCAACTTAGGATTAGCTCCCTCTCCTCCAAGCTTTCATTTGTCACACTGCCACATCCAAATATGTGATGAAAAGCCATTAATATCACACAGTCCTATCTCATTCTCATGCCTATCTCAAAACTGTAAATTATACCCTCTTCAACACACTTTAATACTTTTGCACAGTGACTTTGATGCATCATGGATTTTCAGCTCTTCTCATAATACACTCAAATCCACTTTATCATATGCTTTCAATAGGTCTATGAAAGTTGCATACAACTTTATCCTTTTTGCCATTTACCTTTCAGCTACCATCTTCAGACAGAAAGATTTAACCTACACATCTTCAATCTCCCTCTGTTACTTCTACTCTTCACTCATTCTCTCATCTATTATCTGATCTACCCTTTCAATAACAGTTCTCCCATTTGCTAAGTACTGTACACTGATTCCTGTACAGTTCTTACAATCATCCTTAATATTCATTCCTGTGTATGATGATTCCTCTACAATTCTTACACTCATCTTTCATGAGTGTTCCTTTATACAACAGCACTATCACTCCTAATGTGTAGTCATTAGGTATCATCAAATTACTGTCCAGTCAGTTTTCTTTTGGTTTGAGGTGAAACATTTATCAGGGACAGAATGGTTAACTTTTAGTGGTTAACTTTTAGAAGACATTGAATTAATACACAAATATCAACTTGGGTTTCATAATAAAAGATGTTTAAAAATATCAACAGAATTCTTTAATTATAAAAACTGGGATTCAGACCTACCTTCACATATTATAGACTAAGCTATCCAAAAGCTTTTAACAATGACTAAGCTATCTAAAAGCTTTTAACAATAACTAAGCTATCCAAAAGCTTTTAACAAAAAAGCTTGTTAGGTAAAGTATCACAGAGCATAACAAATTGAGTATGTGTGTGGAATGAAGATTAGCTTAACTTAAAAAAGCAATGAACAGTGCTGATTCAGCATGACAAGCAGGGTACCACAAGGCTCACTTCTACCCTCCATTCTTTTTCATTTCACTTATTTTATAGTCACCCTCAAACTAATTTCTATTAAAGAGTACTCATATTACTCAGGACCTTTCTAAAGGTATCTGTGACTCAAGGCTGTGCTGCTTCATGTTGCAATGAAATGCAAATCCCTTTGGAGGGAGAAGTTCTTTGATAAGACTGTGCTCCCAATGATACAGCCTCATCAAATGTAACTTTTCACTCAAAATGTAATCTTGAGCAGGTTAAATCTGGTAACACCATTCTTTTGCATTACCTATAATAGTAATGTGGAGACATGATTCATGACTGAGATATCAAAATTTGCTGATAGTATGTATTAAGATGAAAATGTTAATGATTTAGAAGATTTAAACAAATTGAAGCAATGGTCAAAGGCAAAATTAAAGGGCCTCTGTGCTGACAAATGCAAAGTAATGGATTTTAGTACTAAAAAATATCATTCAAAATGTTTGATATGCCATTATCAGAAAAATAGTAAGAGAAAGACTTGGACTTGGTAATCAGTATGACCTAAACTGCAAAGAAATATTTAGCCACATTTGGTAAAACAAACAATATAAGGTTCATATCTCAAAATATAAACTCTGTAACAAAAGATGCAATACTTAATCTTTACAATAATTCATCAAACCCTAAGTGAAATATGCTATTCAATTCTGGGCATTAAACATCAAAAGAGTCTAAGACAAACTAGAATCAATACAAAAAAGGAACAACACAACCAATTTTGTTACTAAAAAATAAACGTTAAGAAGAAAGTCTCAAGGATGAAAAATAATTTCTTCTAAAAAAGATGACAGAGGAGATCGAATGGAGGTTTTAAAAATAATAGATAATATCAATCATATATCAAAAATTTCTCTACATTAACATATATTGGTACACTGACCACAGCTATTGTGAAAGCAGACTGTTAATACATTCAAAATGTAGCTGGATAAATACTTTAACAATATCAATCGTCAGTAAGAGACTTTTGGTCTGTGATATTCTTTTTTTTTAAACAGAGTAATGGCTGCATAAATACTTTAACATTTTCAATCATCAATAAGGATCTTATGTTTATAATAAATCTCTTTTTTACAGAGTAGTTACTAAAATCTGTTTTCCTCAGAGTATCTGGCAGCTGTAATTTGATTATAATATGTTTTATATTCATCCTTTCCTGTACAATTTCTACATCTGTGTATTCGCTCTCTATTACATGGTGCTTTTTCATAGCTCTTTTCCTATCAGCTGATATGCCGCAGGAGATGGGTGGGGAAGAACCTTCTGTTTTACTGTCATATCTCCATTTATGTACATTAGGAATATGGATTATCCTTATTTGTCTTCCAGCAGATAACCTCATTTCAGACCAATGACCCCTTTGTTTGTCTGGGTTCTCTGTGTACTCCCACTTTAACCAGACACAAATATAAATTTTGTACATCCATTCTGCCATCGAACCACCACTCTTCAAGCTTTCTCCTGTTTTCCAATCCAATCCAAGGTCTTTTTCTTATTTTTACCATGCTTATAGCTGCTTTTATCCTGTATCAATTGGTTTCCTTCACCCTCTCTCCATTCTCATGCATATCACTGCTCTATTTTCCTTACTTGACAGAGTTGAGTCGAAAGCGATCTGATTTATAAACTGTCCCAGGCTAACTTCCAAACTTGACCCCCTTGCCCTATGCTGCAATGTTGGTTCACTTTCCCTCTTCTACAGATATTACTTTGGCTTTTGCTCCCGAGAGCTGGCTGCTTGTGTGCCCCTACCACTAACTAGTCCACACAATACTCAGCAAGCTGCTGCATTACATGAGTATTGTTTGGCCATCGGCAACTCAAGGGTGTGCTGTTTTGATAACTGCTTCTTTCTCTACACGTCGAAGCTTTGGAACTTTCTACCTTCTCATATCTTTCCCAATATCTGTGACCTAGCTCATTTTAAAAGACAGGTCTTTCACTTTCTCAGAAATTTGTAAATATCTCCCTGTCTTTTCTTCCCGTTTCTTAATTCTCTCTATTTTTCAGTTAGGGCCTGGCCTTGATGTGGACTTTTGTCCATGACTGGAGCCTGCAACAAAAAAGAAAAAGAAAAGAAGATGCTTTATAGAAAAGTTTTAACAAATGTTCTTTTCCAGTAAAGATGGGGTTTATGTATTCATATATGTATAATTGTATTATATATCTGTAATGTATAAAAATATGTCTAATATAATGTATTTGTATATGTATAATTTATAATGTGCAAAATACGAAAACAAATTGGAAGATAGGTGTAGGGGCAAAAGGGGAAGTGATAACAGGTAGTGATGGAGTGAGGAGGAGATGGGAGTGGGTATTTTGAAGGATTCTTAAATGTGTTTGATGTGAGGTGAGAGAGTCATGGAGAGTGGTTTGGTGAAGAGAGAAGAGGTGATGAAAGCTTTGCAGAAGATGAAATGCAGCAAGGCATTGGAAGTGGATGGTGTTGCAGTTGATTTTATTAAGAAAGGGGGTGACTGTGTTACTGATTGGTTAATAATGTTATTAAGTGTATGCATGGATCATGGCGAAGTGCCTGATGATTGGCGTTATGTATTTATAGTGCCATTGTATAAATGCAAAGGGGATAAAGGTTGGTGTTCAAACTACAGAGGCAAAAGTTTGATAAGTATACCTGGTAAACTGTATGGGAGGGTATTGATTGAGAAGGTTAAGGCATGTACAGAGCATCAGATTGGGGAGGGGCAGTGTGGTTTCTGAATTGTTAGAGGGTGTGTGGATCAGGTGTTTACTTTGAAGAATGTGTGTGAGAAATACTTACAAAAACAGATGGAATTGTATGTGGCATTTATGGATCTGGAGAAGGCATATGATAGGGTTGATGGAGATGCTTTGTGGAAGGTCTCAAGAATAAATGGTGTAGGAAGCAAGCTGCTAGAAGAAGTGAGAAGTTTTTATCAAGGATTTAAGGTGTGTGTATGATTAGGAAAAGAGGAGAGTGAACGGTTCCAAGTGAAGGTCAGTCTATGGCAGGAGTGTGTGATGTCACCATGGTTGTTTGATTTGTTTATGGATAGGGTGCTGAGGTAGATAAATGCAAGAGTCCTGGAGAGAGGGGTGAGTATGCAGTCTGTTTAGGATGAGAGGACCTGGGAAGTGAGTCAATTGTTGTTAGCCGATGATACAGCACTGATGGCTGATTCAAGTGAGAAACTGCAGAAGTTGGAGACTGAGTCTGGAAGAGTGTGTGAAAGGAGAAAATTAAGAGTAAATGTTATTAAGTAAGGTTATTAGGTGTAGCAGGGTTGAGGGACAAGTTAGTTGGGATGTAAGTTTGAATGGAGAAAAATTGGAGGAAGTGAAGTGTTTTAGAT
>JAYMFT010186718.1:0-11939 GCA_038088735.1 Panulirus argus
CATCTCTCTCTCTCTCTCTCTCTCTCTCTCTCTCTCTCTCTCTCTCTCTCTCTCTCTCTCTCTCTCTCTCTTTTACCCGAACTCTCAAGCCCTACTTTCCTAAACTGCCGCTCACTCTCTCCTCTCTCTCTCACCCCGAGCATCTCTTACTCTTACCCAGTCCAATCCTTCACAGAGCCTCTCTTGATATCACTGTACACACAGGCCACTTATCCAAGCTCGCTTACTTTCACCGTGTCTTTTCGCCCGTATAACACTTCCTCTGTCACTTCCTCTTTTTTCCCAGACGCGTGAACAGTTTTCACACACACACACACACACACACACACACACACACACACACACACACACACACACACACACACACGCACGCTCGCCTCCACCCGGAAATGATCAGACATTACGCATACGCTGTTGATTAGCGTATAGCTCATTAGCTCTTGTTGACACGTCCGACCCGACTCGTTAAATATGTTTATGAATGGTCTTCTTTTGTGACCTATTTTTCCCCCGTAAACACTCCCTCCTCAGAACACAGCTCGAAAAGTCTTTTTTCCTGTTTTTGTTCAAGCTGAATTTCCTAATGAAGGCCATCGTACTCAATTCTGTGTTCATATATACATATATATATATATATATATATATATATATATATATCATACACACCTCCAACAGCCAGGCTCGAACCTGGGACCTTACGCGCGGCTGGCTATGCTATGCTATGCTCGCCCCTAACGGGGAAATAAATATTCGAATACTTTAGTAATCGAATATCCTTCGTCTCGCATCAGTGAGCAAAGGGGTCTAGACCGGTCAAATCCCATCAGGCTCGCACAACAAGCAGATAGCATTTTACAGAATCTGTAAAATGTACAGACGCGGAGGTATTATTATATGAACACGGATATTGTGCATATAAACGCACACTTCAGTATATATATATATATATATATATATATATATATATATATATATATATATATATATACTCGCAAAACCACATGGTAAGAGACGATCACGAATATTTTGCCGGTGGCGCCTGGGGAGATAATAGGACGGCGGAAGATTGTGCGGTCCACCAGTGGTCGTCGTCGCCTCCTCGCCAGGAAGTAGTTTTTCACGTCCATCTCTCTCCCTCGTCATTATGGCGCCTCCAGGGGTACTTGTGGGGAAAACTTTCTTGAGGCGAGAGGGAGGGAAAGGCACAAAGGAGGTTGATGAGGGAGGAGGAAGAGGGAAAATGAAAAAATGACAGTGCGGATGGCAGGTACTGAGGTCTGGAGGAGGAGGAGGAGGAGGAGGTAGAATTAGAAGGACGTTTATGAGAAGTAGAGAAGAGAAGAGATGTCCAGGGTTTTTTTTTTTTTTTCAGTCTATTGCTAAAAAAGCGGATATGAAACATCCTCGACATTCCCTCGAATGAAATATGCCTCTTCCTCGGGGAAAATATTGGCTTCAGTTTACGTCTCGGCAGAAGCAGAGAATTGCCTCGAAAGAAAATACAGACGCTTGTAATGGAAAAAAAGGAAAAGAAACGTTCTTGGCGAGCAGAATCTGTCACTCTTCATATTTGCTTAGAGATTTTGTAGAGTTATGTGCATAACCTCTCTGCTGCGTTTTCCTTTGTGAGGATCTTCTGGAATCGACTGATATAATCAGTTCTTTCTGTCATGCTCTCTCTCTCTCTCTCTCTCTCTCCTAGTACATGTACATTCTTACCCATGATTGCGATAGGATGTGTGTAGCCCTTTCTAACTTCGCTAGGATACACCTCTTTGTCCCCGATGGAAATGCACCGGCGGACATAGAGAGTGTAGGAATTCCTCCCGCTGGAGTCCTCACTTCCACCCACCGGGCAGCCTGTACTTTAGAGTCCGCGCTAATGAGATCTATAAGTACAAGAGAAGAGGCTCTCCCTGGACTGACCCATGTCTCCTGGATTGTACCTGAGCCCCAGGAGAGGCAGCCTTGGGTCGTCTGGGCTTTCCAATGTTTTTTAGACTAAAGCAGATCCTGAATACAGGTCTCGGGTGTTGTGGCTTCTCTTGTGTGCCTCAGACGCAGTTTGTAGTCCTCTGCAAACTATACAAGGCCACTAGGACTTCCCCCAGACACTCCCACACAACTGTCTCTTAATTCCGTCACTGGTCACGGAAATTATCTCTGGTCTTAAAATCTGCTGCAGGCCACTGGAACTCTAAGGTCTTATCGGGCTTGAAAAAGTTTGAAAGGACTGACTCGGGCTCCTATGACGATTGAAGGTCAGTGGGACAGTGTCTTGAGTTTTAAGGCCTGTTCCAGAACACGAGGACTGTCTCCAGTATCAAGAGGTTCCTCTCAGGTTTCCAGTATTTGCCGTAAGGTCATACGGACACTCTCCACTTGTCATGAATACCACGGATAATAAGTTCTGCCTCGGATCCCTGTAACTACCCAAAGTTATGAGGACCTCTCGTAGTTCTCCGGGTCTCTCACAGTTCGCCAAGCCTCGTCTGGGAGTTCTCCATGACCACCACGACTGATATGCACTACCAGGACTATTCCGGGCCCTTCGTGAGAGTCACGACTCGTGATGAATGTCTTGAGGCATCTTGTAGCGTCCAAGATGTCGAGGAGGAAAAAACCCTAGGAGCTTCCCCAGGTTTCAAGGAAGGCTTCGGGATCAAGGAGGATTACCTTTTGGTCTCGGAGGCTCTATGCTTTCAAGCTGGGAGGGGTAGAATGGAAGGCTGAATATGAAGGCAGATGTAGTGTGACGGGGTGATTCAGAGGTAGGGTTGGTGAAGACGTGGCGGGCAAGGTGAGGACGAGAAAAAAAGGGTGAGGAACGGTGCTGGAGAGAAGGGAGAGTGGGCGGGCGAGTCTGGCTACTACACACACACACACACACACACACACTTTTTAACACCTACCAACACATCAGACCGTATATGAAATACATAATATTCATATTCGATGAAGATCTATTTTTTCATCTGTTGGAGCAGCGACAGAAAACGAGGAAGTCAACAACAGAACGCTGTAAAAGAGCCGACACGCCATTCGGTAATATGGCCCCACAACGCGTGAGAAGAGGACTTCAAAGTTCCCATCGCAAAATTACGGAATCATATCAGTAAAAGTTTCACAAGTTACGAGCTTCGAAAGAATAACTCCCGCGCGATAGATAAGTTACCGTACATAAACGCTACTTCATAACAGAGGAAGGAAGCAGAACCTCCACAGATTCGTTTTCTCTGTACAGAAAATGTGGGTTGCGTTATGCACTTGCGTTAGGAATAAGAGAGAATGAAAGAGAGAGAGAGAGAGAGATGGGATGCGGGCGAAAGAATGAAGGAGAAATCTCGGAGTCATGTCAACATCCACCACATTAAAACCACATCAAAGAAACATTCTTCTCCGTTGCTCGAGCTTGTACGCTGGAACTGGCATACAAATGTATATCTTCTCCCCGTCAGGATAACTGTCAAGAAATATAGGGGGAGCAGCGGCGAGAGAAGGCGTCGGTCGGCTATTGGGGAACTTTCTAGCTTCTTCGGCAGGAGAAAAGGGAGAGAGGCTTGACACGGAAGTGTGAGCGGTACAGGGTTTGAGAAGAGCGTTGAGGAAATGCTATATTTTGATTCCAGACTTCGTAAGATTTCCTAATAAATGGAAGAATGTTGGAGGAGTGTTGGGGAGGAAGACGAATTGAGAGGAATTTCCTCGAAAGGAGATTATTATAAGTCAATGAACAGGATCAGGTAAAGCAGTTTTAGGATGAAGTCGAGAGAGGAGGGAAGATTATCCACTAGATATGGAAACTGTCAACAAGTGCACGTATCCTTTAAGGAACTGAAGAAAACCGTAAAGTAAAGTAACTATAAGATCAAACGATGGGGAATAACTCTATAAACTAAAGTGTGTGTGGAGGAACGTAGGGCTTATCTAAGAAGCCGTGTGTTACAACAAGAAAGAAATCTGCTCAGAGCCCAGGGGATAAGAGAATGTAGAAGTAAACACAGGACGAGAATAAGGAAATTACTCTGGGGATGAGGCGAAAGGTCCTAGAACAGCAATAACGGCAGACTAAATGCATGGAGAACACTGAATCGAAAGGAAGGAGCGATTTACTGAATTAAGCCACAAAAAGTGCAATATACTCTTATGGGAAGAATAATAATCGGGGATGCCTATGCATTATTGCAAGAAACACTTGCCAAAGCACATGCTATCCACGGTAAGTGTGTGACCATGAAAATGTGGATTCTAAATGAGACAGGAGTGAAGGATGCGGGCGAATCACAACCGCAGCTGTTGGCTGACCACTGGGCTGCACCAGACCTGAGAGAGATGATGTAAGGTTGACAGATGTAGGCTGGAGGAAGATAAAAAGACGAATTACTAGAGGCTATGGATGGGCTGAATGCGACTCCTAAGATGAGAAAAGAAAAGATCTAAGAAAACTGATAAATACAATCGAGACGTAAAGAGAAATTCGGTAGGATGTGTATCAGAAGTGGTAGATAAAGGGAGAAGTAAAAGGTGAATAAGGAGCAGAGTCAGAAGACGAGAAATGTTAGGTACCAAATGAGGCAAGAGGGGAGACCTGTGCCGGGTTGTCTGTATACCTTCTAAATTTTGCCACGTTAATCTGCGAGTTCGAGGTATCTTCCACTATTACAAACAGCCTCGACAGGACCCAGTGGTCTGTTGCTGTTTGCATTCCCTTGCATTCCTTTGACTGGGGCTGAAATTGAAAATGTTGTACACGAACGTAGATAAAATGGTATTATCTGGAAGCGAAATCGAGTTCAAGGATGGAATCAGGGAAGAAGAACTAGATACAGTTGTATAAGTAGGGACCAAAATCTGTTCCAGAGGAGTACAAGATACCAGTGATGGAAAGGGTAAATAATGGAAAAGGTGTATTTACCCCTTTTTCAACCCATTCTTTTAACGCATCATCCTCAACCTCTGTCCCAGTGCGTTGTTGGGGGAAAGGAAAGAGTGAAAGTTTGAATTCTGGCAAAACGCCCTTTAAATATTATGAAATACACCTTAACAACTATGAAACCTTGAAAAAGAAAAAAGCACAAAACAAAATAATGTACAGTCTATTAGGTTGTGGAAACGATCATATATGTTCAAGAGATGAGGCCCCTCGAGTGTAAAACTCTCCCATCATACAGTATAAAGAGATCATTACAAACTCACCCCGGATAGATGCACGGGGAAGGGGAGGAGAGTGAAGCAGTCTTGCACAATTGTTTATATTCCACTCGCTTTCAACAAACCAGCATGTCGAGAAATGCATAGCGACCCGCATCACACATGTGCACATCAATTTATTTTTTCTACGTTGGAGGTTCCAGTCTACCAGTCCACACCAAGTCCGGCCTTAATTGAAATATAGAGTTTAATGAAAGGGAAAGAAAGAGACAATAGTATTTGCGAATTTTGGTGAAAGTAAGAAACCTGTCTTTTGAAATGTCTGGTCATAGTTACTGGGAAAGACATGATAGGGTAGAGAGTACCAAAGCTTCGACGTGTAGGGAAAGAAACAGTTATCAAAACGGCCCACTCTTGAGTTGCCAAGGGCCACACAGTAATCATGTGACGCAGCAGCCTGCCGAGTTCTACCGGGAATATAAAACATAACGTAAACGTCTGCGAAACAAGAAAGAAAAACCCGAATATGCTTCATATATGGCTTGCCCCAGGTGTTGGCAAAGGTGTAGGATACACACATGTATATAGTAAATCTCCGGACACACCCCCGTGCCACCCTTATTATCATGCACACTCCAAAAGCTTTCATCAGCTTTCCCTAAGAATTCTCTACGCGATCTATCGATTTACCTCGACTCCAACACAAATGTTTTCGTCGTGTAAGTATAGCGTAAAACTTCAGTAACAGATACCGAAATGTCGTCACTATAGCTAACTTATTGCCGATGTTATTTTCTTGTTATGTGTACAAATTGTACAGAAACATGACCCTTGGCAACTTATGGTTTCCATAGCTACCCCACTGGCGCGCTTTTAGAAGATCCGGAATTAACAGTAATGAAAACCGTGTTTCGCATAGAACAGGCGAACCTAAATTTGATATTTGTCATCGTCAGTGGTTCATCTATTTGTACACCCCAGGCTCATCCTGCAAGTGGTAGAGCAGAGGGATTACCGAGATCACTGAGGGATCATGACAAAATTGCTGCAAAATTAGCTCATTACGCATGCTTAAAGTCTCTCGTATACCAAAGTCGTCCGCTAAACTTGAGGAGTGAATTACGATCTCGGAATTTCGGATATCGTTATCAAAGTGGATACCAAACTAAGAAGAAATAGATATGTGGTCATTGAACCTACTCATTCATGCTCGAAGAATCTCCCTAAGAACATGTGTTGAGAAATGTATTTCCGTAGTTAACGTAAAGACCAGTTTTGTAGAGAGGGTGTACCGTGAAATCTACAAAGGAGTAGTTTGATCGATGGCCCTTCTGGCTACGATTGTTTTGTGAGGGAAGCATAAAGGAGAGACGCGGGCCAGCACACGATGTCAGACAACACAAGAAGAAGGAGGATACAGGAGTCCTTCAATCAATCAGCATTTGAAAGATATGAGGTCGCGAGGAATGAGTATAAGCACGATGGGGAGAGAGGAGCAGAGAAACAATGAATAGAATTTACGGACACAAAATCAAGATTCCTTCATTCATTCATTCATCGTTTACAGACCAACTCGTCAGGCTAAACGACTCGAAGGGAAGAGTTGTAGAGGACAGTAGAACAATGTGTCGAAACTAGTTCAAAAGGGTATTCACAGTGGAAGGCACTATATTCCCACCACTAGCGAAGTCGGATGAGGAAGAGGACGATGAAATTGACAGAAACGACATGAGCAGACTGCCTGACCAGTGCCCCAGTATAAAGGCAAAGGGGAAGTAAAGTGAATGTTCGAATTACAAAGGCATACGTTTGATGAGTGTCCCTGATAAGCCGCATGGCAGAGTGGTGATTTGAGAGGGTGGTGATGGCATGCACAGAGCATCAGACTGGGCAGGAACAACGTGGTTTCAGGAATGCTGGAGTAGGTGTGGATCAGGTGTTTGCTTTGACGGAATCTGAGTGGGGAAATGCTTACAGAAACTGGGGAGGAAATCGTACGTGGTATTTATGGATCTGAAGGAAGCGTATGACTGGGTTGACAGAGATGCTTTGTGGGAGGTGATGCGAATATATAGTGTGGGAGTTCTTACGTGTTCTGGGGATACTGAAGGCAACTGTACATATGCATACGCTGAGACACACACACACACACACGTCTTTTAACCGCTTGAAGTTCTGGTCTGTGTAACTCGATCTGAATGAAAAAGTAGATCTCGCTCATTCTATTGATTCCTTGTCAATGTACATCTTTTAGTTATATCTCTTGTATTTCTGGACCGTAGTTTTATTTCAAGTATTTGTGTCTCCTCACTGTCTAGTATTTGTGTAGCCCTGTCTTCTAGTAGGAGGTAAAAGGGAAGAAAAAAGGAGGAAAATAATGAAAAGAAAATCCTTTCGAAATCCAGCATCCTGATGGAGGATTCGTCACTATTCTCGTCATGCTGGTCTTGGAATGGTTTTAAAAATGTCTCGTCTAGTATTTTCATGGTTTTATTATTTAGTGTCTCCGTAGTCTTATCTTTTAGTATTCACGTAGACCTTAAGCAAGTCGAAGTGACGGGAAAGACATAGCGCTTTACGCAAGACGAAGTGACAGCCTCTCACGCGGGTGTGATAAGTATGGGAGTCTAATATGTTCGCACGAGGGCAACGTAAGACACCGAGTAACAAGACAGCAGCTTACGAGGGAGAGACTACGTTCTGGAAACGGGGCATCCTCACACACGGACAGTGGATAGAAACCTGGAGCAACAAAGAAACCCCCGCAAAGACAAGACTAGATAGGAAAATGGCAAAAAGCCCCACAAACAACACTTAAAACCTTAGAAGTCATGCACAACATATTTTCCATGGCAAGAACAACACGCTGCAGATACCAACAGTAAATTCGTTGACGAACGTACTTTCATCGACCAGGCGTGTCCGACGGGATATACTCGGTAACGCAGAGAAAATGCGAGAGACGCATCCATTTGCCCCTTAGACTGCCGCAGATGGGTACAATAGTACACCGTGAGAGAACGAGGAGAACGTGTTCCTGTGATGAAAGCGAGAGAGAGGACACAGTAGCATCACATGTATTAGGTATCCGAGAAAGAGTAATTTCATTTAAAGCCGAGAAGTCGTTTCCCATAGCAGGAGGGCTGACACCCGCCACCCCAGCCGACCCTGGGGACTTGCCCACGGGTGGTAGAATTAATCCCCTGAGGCTCTTAGACGTAAAGCTAATACACCGGGGGGTGTTCCCATTTCTACGTATAATCCCTCGATGTTCCTAGATATACGATTTAATCTGGATGTGTGGTGCTAGACTTTCAATTTCTGGGAAGTTGACAGATTGATTACCACTAATTTTCTAGGGATGTTTGATATGATGTTAATCACTGGAAGCTCTCACCTGTGGGCTTTATTCCCGGATGATAATCATCTCCGAGGCCAGCAGAGGCGTGATTAATCCTTGGTGGGGTTTTGACAATACGTTATTTCCTTTTCCGAATTTCATTCCTCTTGGGTCGACATGGATTTTTACCACCAGGATTCCAGTATTAATGAACCTCCATCACAGCCAGTCGTTTGGATAAAGCAAAATTATACCCCACTGGGCATCGACCAGCAGTTGGAGACAGATGAAGAAAAGATATGAAGTTCATGTGATGGCCAGTGACCTGTCAAACACCGACATCACAGAACAGAAAATGAATATATGTTGATACGGACACAATAGGCTTAGTGCATCTGTTCCCTCTCCGTGGGTGAAGCTACCCAACCGCTGATCTTGGGACAGCAATGACGTCTCTTATGACAGTATGACAGTTCCTCTTTCTCTCAAATGACTTGGCCTGTAAATCCTGAGGAACTAACGAAGAGGCAGTATGAGGAAGGGACCGTCACTTTTTCTTTTTCTTTTTTTTCATTTCCTATAGCACAATGTGATTATCAAAACGAGACCACCTCTCTACTGCTGTTGTCTTTTTTTGAGTTTATAGAAATTTGCCGCTGCCAGAGGTAGCTAGCTGTAAAGACCCACACGCGTCCCCGTTATCAAAACTCTTGATGCCTTGTATACATATGTGCGTGTTTCACCGCGAACCAACGCTTTGTAGGAGGCATCCAAAGGGGAGAGGAGTATTGAAGTTGTGCAGTGGGCAGACACGTTCCCTCATAAGTGCTCCTCACCCCAAGTCGAGTTGCACCATCTATCTCTCTCTGTGGGAGTTTAAAGCGGTCGGCAGGACTCCCATTGAGGGGATGCTGGAACTTATGACACACACACAAAAAAAGTATCTAGTTTGTTGCACACCTACGTGAACCCCTCTCATGCAAGGGGAAGAGTGATGGCGGTGGTGGTAGTGGTTTTAGTGGTCAATCAGTGGGAATCTGCATGCGCCTCGCTGATCAAAGCACAGCACGAGAGACAGAGTCGGAAGGGACAAAGACACGTTGAAAGTTTCGTTAAATGCTTTTCAGAGTTTTCCGATGTGCTCTCTCTCTCTCTCTCTCTCTCTCTCTCTCTCTCTCTCTCCGTCCGTTATGGCACGTGGTGAGGGGCGCCCCCAAATGACAGAGACGCAAACATTCACTTCTACCACACCTGACTAACCCCAGAGAGTTGCGTACGTACGCTCGCTAGCGTAGAGTTGCGTACGTACGTACACCTGCCAGCCGAGACTTGTCTACTACGTACACCTGTCAGCCGCAGTGCACGTAATTTCCATCTCGTCAGAGACTTTTGTAAATCATTACTCAAGACCTCCTGTCGGCTCCCAGGTTCCGTTTCCGCAAGAAATCTAAACATATTTAGTTTTTATTTTAGATTTAATGACTGAATCATCTATGTGGTGCATTTTCTTCAACCCTATATCAAAATTAAAATTGGGACATTTATCGTAGATTTATAAAGTACCCGGGTTGCTCAATAATGCTGCAAATCAGATTTTATTTGTGCGACTAAAAAAAATCAAGTTTCAGCCGATGAAGTCTTAACTCCCCACTGAAGTAATCAACGGTGCACAGACTCAAGACTTCCTCTGATCCTGTGTGGGGTGAAGGTTGTGCATCACGTGATGAATGCTATACAATGCACAACCATTAGCATAAAGTGAATATTTTCAAGATAACTAAAAATTGGAGGCAGGAGACAGAATGTAGTAAAGTACTGGCACTGGGTTTTTCAAACTTATAATCCATCAGTTCTTTCCATTTCTTTCTTAAGCGAAAAATGATAACACGATAGGCATATCTGGGGTTCTGATATCGTAGCATTACAAATGACGGCTGGAGAGTGTGGATGTGAGCGAATGAGGCCATTTCTTCGTCTGTGCTTGACGCGACCTCGCTAACGGTGAACAAGTATTGCGAAAAATATACTAGTTTATTGCTATTATCAATATTACCCATAACATTAAAATTATGACTAAGATCACCATTATCATTATTATTATTATTATTATTATATTATTATTATTTTATTGTTATTATCATTACTATTGTTATTGTTATTATTATCATTATTACTAAGAATAACATCACATATTATTATTATTATTATTATTATTATTATGATCTAAAGAAAGTTGGTTTCAGGACGATATCCCGTTCTGCTGTACAGATATACCGGAGATCACGCTACGGGTCGCAAGTTTAACAGCAAAAGTTCTCGTCTCAACATTTCTCATAAAAACTTGGCGAGTATCCTCTTCCTAGAAACCAACAGCTTCAAGATCAATCAACTTTACGTTTCACCATCTCATGCCGAGGCTTTTTCGTTACAAAAAAAAATTGCTGTCTGTTTCTGAATAAAACTAATATTAAGAGGTCAAAATCTGTCATATTTAAACCACCTACTTTACACTCCCGGACGCTACAATCTTCGTCATCTGAATTATACTGCTATATATAGGGCCCTTAACTTTCACAGAATTTCAGGGAAAACTTGAATCAACTCAACAGTAAATCGTTCATTATCATTATAACATACATTTCTGTGGCAGAGTCCATAATTATTGGTCTGTTAGGCCTCATGCCTTGTGTTGTAAGGAAACATGTAGAGTAACTGACCCAGCTACTGGTGACTTCACTTAGTCAAAAATCATCCCACATATTTACGAGACATTTTATGTTCTCACTAACAGTAATACCGTGTTTATATTCTCTACTTATCTTCCCGAGAATTAGCTCATGTTCCCTATTTATCTTCCCAACAATAAGTTCATGGTCTCTATTTATCTTCTTAATATTAAGTTTATAATCTCCCTTTATCTTAATAACAATTCAATACTCTATTTATACATTCAGTAAGAAATTTGTCTCTCGGTTTAATAAGTATATGTTTTCTACTGATCTTTTTCATAATAGGTTAATATTCTCTCTTTATCTGGTCAGTATATAAGTTAATAATTGGTATTTTTCTCAGTATACAAGTTAACAAGTGGTATTTTTCTCAGTATATAAGTTAATATTTGGTATTTTTCTATCTAATTACAAACCACACAAGCCTAGCTCGGCATCGTCATAAGTCTCGTTTTCTTTGCGATGTTGTTATTAGCATTCTTGGGGTTCTCGTTCGTTTTGCATGGCGTACGGTTAGTTATCGAAGCTTTCCAATGCTACAAATCCTGAATCTTTTATTGCGCTCGCGCTACGCACCTGGACAATCGCGTAACCTGCGCGGAACTGCATGAACTCATTTCGGAAAGCGTGTGGAGATCTCTCGTAAAGCGGCCATAGCAGCGTCGAAATATGTAACATTATTAGTGTCACATCATCACTCTCACCTCTGGGTATATATA
>JAYMFT010186729.1:0-11939 GCA_038088735.1 Panulirus argus
TCTCTATATTTAAATTAGGGCCCGGCCTTGATGTGGACTTTTGTCCGTGACTGGAGCCTTCAACATAAAAAAAAAAACCTTTTCCAGTTGCTTTCACTTTTATTTACGATGTAGTCGTAGCCCATCGTGTCAAGAGCATTACAATCTAGCTCTGTATATCCAAAGTCATAAATATCTTTACGTCTATTGTGTTGACCGTCATTACAATTAGTCATGAAAGCTAACAGAAATGTAATTTGTCGGTGATCACTTGCATCAAATCTTTCTCCATCCACGACATTATTGACGAGTTCCTCGTATGTAGCTAAAACTAAATCCAATATGTTTACATTTCGAGTGGGTTTCTTAATGAAATGTAGTCGGGTACTGTCCAGTACGTTTAGGTCGAGTCCAAGCCCAGAGCTACTGGTAAGCGATTCTTCCTACTAGAAAGAGATTCTCCTTACTTCGATTCTGACATGTTTGAATATTCCTTTATAATCTAATCTCTTTCACTTCTAATTTTGCTGACTGGTAATACAGTCTTTCGTTTACATTTAGTGTCTGTGATGGAGGCGTGGAAATAATCCTCCTGTCATTTTCTTATGAAAGTTATTCTCAGTATCCACAAATGACTCAATATTATCAATAACCTTTACAGTGTTCACAAAACTTAAGTTTTTGTTCCTGGGTACATAAAAGAATTCAAGCACCCTTAGGAAAAAGCTTGAAACGCAGGAAAGTATGGCTATCAGGGCAAGCACTTGGAGGAGATTCAAGTCGAGAGTTATCACCTTCACGTCATGGACAAAGGCAGGCTTGTGACCACACGTGTACCAGAACCTCTACTTGAGGGAACTGTAATTAGTTTAAGATGTTTGAGCGATCCAGGAGAAACGCTGCGGCCGGGTACAACTAAAGCAAGACTTAAAAAGGACTATTCTTTTCAGTATCTTTGAAGTCCATTATTCTAATTTCAGAGTCCATAAGAATTTCAAGGACTTATTATTATTTGTATCTGTTTATGACTTGTCCTTTTGCCGTCTATATCTGTCTACAACAAATAGACTAAGTTCTCTATATGCCTCTCTAAAGTTAGCTTCTCCCTGTCTGTATCTGTGCATAAACTTTGTTTTGTGTCTACCATTCTATCTCTAACTATCATTTCTTTCACTTATCTCTAAGGTCACCGCGGCTATTCCGAGATAAGTCCTGATAGTGCATTAACGCATTGCGAAAGGTTGATGTTTGAAATTTAATGGTGTTTCTTCAATTCTTTGTGCGCCTTTTTTCTTTAGTTCTCTCTGTTGTGACCTACTTCTAACGTTTCCTCGTCTTTGCCCCTTCCCTTCCTACATTTACCCACAGAATGAAATCACAAATTTCTTCATAATTACACAGATGTAAAGCTCATTTAAGTAACTTAAAACACCGATGTGTGATACAAATTATGAGACGAATGTACACCAACTCAGCCACATAACCAATGAACTAACATAAAATGACACCCCTTCCCACCCTCACTCCTTTCCTGCCTGACAACTACCGACCACAGGCGTACATTACCGGTACTACCCGCCTAGGTATCAGAAGGGTTAATGACAGATATGCACTAAGCCAGCACTTTAGTGGCTGTCAAAGTGCACTCCTTTGGCCTAAGTTTCAGTCTTTTCTCTTTGCCTCACCAACACTTGATCTGTTGAAACTCACTTTATAAACATGCAAAAAAAATCTCTCCATCGCACACATAACACTCGACAACACGTAACTCAGAGGAATCGCTCTTTGTAACTAGATTTCCTGCGAAGAGCACTACGCGCTCGCCCTGCTTTTCAGTAAAATCTGGTCGTAAGAACTCGTACAGTAGCACTCCTACTGCCATCTTTCACCCTCCTTTACCCGCTAGCTGGGGTCCAGCAACAAATCCTTATCCTCATGATGGTTGTCGAGCGTCAGTCATGGTGAAGGTTGTTCGCCACTATCTTGTTCTCACGCCAGCAGCTCGACACAGCTTATCGTGACCTCACATCTTTGCAAAAATAAACAAATCAGCAAAAATGGGACAAACTGTCTGGCCTGAGAGCATTGAGGACTTCGTCCTAGTCTTACAAAAATCTCAAGTTGAAGAAGAATGATAATAATGGCTGTAAACCTTTAGACTGTTGGAAGCCTGTTATAAATCGTTTGTAAACCCATCTGGCCTCTAAAAATTATGGTAAAATGACTTAAATATTTCAAGATGGGGACGACCTCTTTCATACTGGATACTGTGGTCAAGTAAAGGAAACACAAGTAGGGATTGAGAATTATTTCTTGATACGAGCTTCGACCTTAGGGTCTTCCTCAGAAGGATATTCTTCTAAGGGAGTCTCTAAGGTTCGTAACACGTCTCAAGCATAGAATTTCCAACTCCTTTTACCGAACTCCCAGGTAACAAACACCGTACCTAAGGCAAGAAGGTCAAGTTGTGGAGAAAGTTAGAAAAATTCCAAAATTCTCAAGCTGAAGAAAGAATAATAATCGTTATAATAATCATTATAATAATAGATGTAACTTGTTCATGCTGGGGGACAGAAGAAGAAAGGGAGACAAGGATATGCACTTCAAGGTCCTTCAGTGGATCTGAAGATGTCGTGACAGAACGATTCTCTGAAACAAAGAGTAACGGAATAACTGAAGGGCATAGAGGAGAACTGAGCTGGTAAAGAGACAGAAAAATTATGGAGAAATATTTGTCCAGTAACAAAGAGGTGGAGGAGTGGGACTAGGTAAGTGAGGACGCAGTTAGCGTGGGGACCATAAAGAAATTACAAAAGTGAACGTTCAAAACAGAGGCTTAAGATATGAAGCCCTGGATATGTAAGACTTTCTCCTAGCATGACAAATAGATTATCACACACACACACACACACATATGGTGGGTGGTCCAAGAGGCATCATACGTAAACATCTACCAGGACATCGTAGATGGTCGAAATTCATATTTGTTAAACGGGCGTTGTGACATAAGAGGGTAAGAGAGTGTCATCCCGTTTTCATAGGGGCCCCTCATCCGTATTATACCCTTCCCGCTGACATTAATACCAAAAATAATTAAAATACACCGAGAATTCTTATTCTGGTTTCTAAAATCATTTTCTGTTATATCTTTACTGGAAACTGTTTACCCTCTTATGTCACTGTATTGTACCCACTGTACACCCAATACTTGCATCCACCCACTCCTCACACATATACCCTCCACCCACGATATTACTGATATGCCTCGTCAAAAGTATAATTGGAAGAATAAAGACCTTGAAATAAAAGTTTGGAAGCGAGTGAGAGCAGTCAGCCTATGGCTGGTGTGTGAGCCGTGGGTATCTTGTTCTGTGATCACTATACAAACAGCCACACCTGTCTAGCAAGGGAAGAGTGTAGATGTGACGCAGGAGATGAGGAGAGAGAGAGAGAGAGAGAGAGAGAGAGAGAGAGAGAGAGAGAGAGAGAGAGCAGATGTGGGGATGATTATATTTTCGTAGTAGCCGAGATGTTACGGGCAAAGGCATACTCTACTGGTGGCCATCTAGGAGGAATGGAGGAATAAAGAGGAAAAGAAAAATAGCGTAGAAAAGATTAACTGGAGCTCCTCAGGTGTTTGAAGAGATGTCTCTTGTAGATGAAAAGGTTATAGGAAGAGGGAAAGACTTTTCTGAAGGAGGAGAATCCCACAGCTTCGCTGTTCGAGAAAAGAAGAAAATATCCTAACAGTGAAACCTTGTGTAGTTGCTGACGCTTTTTCTTGTGTCGCCTGTGTAGCACAGAAGACACCTTGGGATCGCAGTGTTCCGTCATAGTCCGTCCGTCTCTCGCTGATATTCACACTCTATTCCACAGTTTAACTTTGTTCGTGAACTGAACATCGTAAATCAAGTACTCTTGAAAGTTTGTTTAGCAGTTTACCATAACTTCTATTTCTGGATTTTAGCTGAGTTATGTTCCTTATATAAAGGTTTAACCTGAAACATAACCCGGCGAGTAACTTGGAGAAAAGTCCATCTTTTGGCCTTGGACCGTAGTACAGGTGTTGTCGATATTTTGCAAACAATATTTCCACCCATTCTTGTTTTGCTCCCAGTGCAGACAACACAAGTGTTTCATGGAACACTCTTCACTCTTTTAACTTTCTCATGTTTTCTGGACACACCACAAGTACCTCTGTGTTGCAATGACGACCATTAAGTGGATGTTAAGTTCTTTTTCAACCTGTCCGTCCCTTCGTGTGGTGTGTACCCCTGCACGGGGATGGCGGCCGGCAGCGGGCGCCCCTTCCTGCTACCTCCATCGCCCTTTGGCAGATTCTCACCTTTAACATTGTAGCATCATCCCAACGTTCCCTCCCACCTCCCTCACTTCTCGTACTATACACTTATGGTTTCATAGCTCTACTTAGCAACATTTCTAGATTTCTGTGGAAGTAGCACAGCACAGAGAGAGACCTTTCGATAAATTTGTCTTCCCATCCTCCTTCGCCCCGTTGTGCTCCTCCTCACCTTCGTCCTCCTCGTAGTCTTCATCTCTGATAATTGGTGACTATGAACGATGGGGGTCATCATCACCTGCCCTGCTGGAGACTGACGTTAAGGAGTGTGAGCTGAAGAACTAACTGTAACTTCAGGTTCTCTCAAAAATCCATCCCCTCAATATTCACTATGGTCATGGTCATCGGTCCTCCTGTTCCCCGAACTCCTTCATTCAATTAGTCTCTCAAGAGTATAGGGGGCTGGGGTGGATCTTGGAGGGGTAGGAGATGGAGGACGCCATTTCCGTGGCTGATAAAACGAGAACGCAGCTGGGGGCGCACCAGCTGCGGAGTGGCAGGGTGGTGCAGGTGGTGGTGGTGGTGATATCAGTGGGTTCGTTGAGGCAGCAGTATCGGCGATGATGATGATGGCAGCGGTAGTGTGCATTTGGTGGTGCTGGAGATGGTAGTGGAGTTAGTAGTGATGATGATAGTGGTGGTGAGATAATAGAGATGGCTGCGGTGCTTATTGTGGTGGCGGTCATAATATTAGTGGTGATCCCGACAGTGTTGTGGCGAGATGGTAGTACCACCTGGTGGCGGACTGGCGGGACTGATGGGTGATGATGACATAACAGGTGATGGTGATGGCAGTGGAGGTATTGGTGGTTGTGGCCGTTCTGATAGTGATGGTCGTGGGCATGATGGTGTGAGTGGTTGTGTATGAATAGCGAAATTAGTAATTACAATACAGTCTTATTTTCATGTAATTATCAAGAGATAGTGACGATGGTGACACATCAAGATGAATCATTTCATTCTTATCATCCTTCAGAATTCACCTTCGTAATGGTAAGGTGGGAGGTGATACAGGGTAAGGCCGAGGGTGAGGTGGGAAATGATGTAGGGCGAGGTTGAGGGTAAGATGAAAGGGTAGACTGGAGTACACCATTGCTATAGAGCGGTCAGGTGCAGAGTTCAGTACCTTTGGGGTGGATTCTGGAGGAACCTCGCTTGAATGACTAGCCACAGTGGCCTGCACGAATTAACACCCGGGGAAACTTGTTCTAGTGATAATTAGAATATAATTTGTTCTTCAGCCTACCTGACCTGTATAGTATGTCATCGGCTGTGATTAGACAACCTACCAACAGTTGGAAGCCAGTAATCAAAAACACACAGTTAATCACATGAACGTAACTTGATCATATAAGATCTTGATGTGTATTAGATTTATCGAGTGGACGAACAGAATGAGTGCTCAATCGTCTGTTTATCTCGTAAATAAAAGAGATATTCCTCACTCCGTTTTTGAGATAAAGTTACGAAATCTAGGAGTCTCCAAGGATTTAGATTCCCCCCTCAAAAGACGTCACAATCGGGATCCTAACTCGTACATAGCATCTGCACTCCTTCACTACGACGAACTGAAAATATCATCTTGACGGCGGCCAAGGACAGAACCAAATGCCTTAAAATCGCCGAGCTTCGTAAGTGCTCACTAAACATCATAACATAAGTTGTTTGTGGTCACAGTGGTGGCACTGGGCAGCTCCTGCCTTCCATTCCCTCCAGCTGCACCCACACACGCTCCTACAAGACTCTACACACCCTTACACACTCCTGCAGGACTCCCCCTCACTCTCACACATTTCTACAGAACTCCCTCGCACCTGAAACATTCCTGTAGGACTCCCATGCACCCTTATACATTCTTACAGAATCTCTCGCACGCTTACACACTCCTACGGGACTCCCCAAAACACTCACCCTTTCCCTCACTATCATACAGTCCCACAGGACTCTCCCGTACCTTTACACACTCCTACGGGACTCTCCAGAACCCTCACACACCCTACAGAATTTCTTCTCACCATTATTCAGTCCCACAGGACTACCTTACACCTTTCCACACCCAACATGACTCCCTGCACCCACACACGCTCCTACAGGGCTTCCAGTACCCTTGCAAACCCCTACAGGGAGCTCCGTACCACTGCACACTCCCGTACAGGACTTCCCCGCACCCTGACGCACCCAATAGGACTCCCCCACACCATTACACACTCCTATAGGACTCCGCCGCATCCTCACACGCTCCTACAGGATCCATCCGCACCCTTGCACACCCTATAGGTCTCCCCGGACCCTCACACACCCGACATGGGTACCTACACCCTCACACGCTCCTACAGCATTCCCCGCACACTTACATACCCAACTGGGCTACCCATACCCTCACATTTCCCTACAGGACTCCCTCCCACCCTTACACACTCTCTCAGGACTCCCCTGCGCTTTTACATACTCTCCAGGACTCGCTCGCACCCTTAAACATTCCTAAAGGATCCTCCCACACCTTCACCTTGACACACTCCTACAAGACAACCCCTCATCCTTTCACAACCGGCAGGACTCTCCCTCACCCTCAAACACTCCTATAGGACTCCCTGGCACCTTTACAAAACCAACAGAATTCCTCCGCATGATTACATACTCCTATAGAACTTTCCCGTACCATTATATACCCAGAATGACTCACTGCAACCTCACACGCTCCTATAGGACTCCCTCGCACCCACACCAATTCTCTAACCTCATTCAGAAGGGCTTGGTCTATCCCGCCTAGTGAAACGTAACATAAGCTCGGCTTCCGTATCGACTATACATAATCAACGGTAGATTTTCAGATGCACACATATGTTGGTATATCTAATGCTTGTGGAACCTAAATATATTCCAGCGTATATCAATTTTCTTCCAATCTTTTTCTTAAACGTTCGTGATCTCTGAGACATGAAATATATAGAGGAGATAACTGGGTTTGCATAGTATTTAACGATCGAAAATTCCCCGTCCATCTGAATTCATTCCAATCTTTTTCTTATACGCCTGTGATTCTCGGAGGACAAGATATTTAGAGAAGATAAATTGGTTTGCATAGCATTAACGGTGGAAAGTTTCCCGTCCATCATTCACTCGGTAAATCAAGGTTCTTTTCGTCCAAAATGCAAAGTGGAATCCTTTTCTGACAAGGGAAGAAGTGACCGGATCCATCGCCTTGGCGGGAAATTTTGGCAGCCGTCCACCACGCTCGCAGAGGCCGAGGGATACGGGAAAACTCTTACACTCACGCCTTAGGATCAAGTTGTAAGAAAACGTGTAGGCTGCACACAAGAGCAATCTATACCCATTTTCTTTTATACAGTTAACAGAAACAGCAGAGGACGGATGGCAACGAGAATACCAACATAAGGCCGGTTACAAGAACTGAAAAAAAAAAGAAAATAGAGAGAGCGAGTTGACCACAAGGGTATCAGATCTCCCTCATCTGCAGTACAAACAGTCCCTGAAATAGGGCAGTGGACTGCTAAGAAGACAGTCCATGCTTATTCAGAATAGGTCGTGTGACAACAATCGGAGGGAGGGGTTGAGGGCGACGAGACTATATGGACGAGGTGTTGTTACGGAGGGCGAGGGCGGGCAGCTGCTAGTGGGTGGCCCCCGAAGTGATAGCGCCGGGGTGGTGTCAATGATGCAACACAAACAAATTTACACCCAACTTCTTGACGGAACTCATGTACCAACGCGGCTACCGAGGCCAGCATGGAGCATGCCGACGACGGAGAAGAGGGATGTGGTGGGGGAGAGGTGTAGACTGGGGGAGGAGTAGAAGGAAGCAAGGAAGATGATGAGAGGAGAAGCAACACGAGATATCGAGGCACTTCACAAGCCGTGGGTAAAGGCAATAGCAACAGCAGGAGGGATGGACGCTGAAGGAGCTTCAAACGTGCGTGGAGAGAGCTATGTTGGGTTGCCAGGTGTAGCTTCCACCTTGTGAAGTCATACAACCGAGCTTTATTGCATCCCGTTCCTGAATATAAAGTTTTTTGCACTTAGAGCTAGATATTTCCAAAGGAAATCATCTTTGCTTATATTTCTATTAAGGAAATTTCGAGGGCATCATCTGCATCCATTTAGAAATTTCATTATTTTTTTATTATTTTCAAGGAGAGTCAGTCCGACTTTTACATACTTTACTATATTGCTTGCCTCCACTTGGCTCATGGAGGCATACTGATCTCGTCATATACAGATCTGCTTCACTTGGTCTTCGTAGGAAGGTCTCCCAGGGTTGGTGTCCCGGGGTTCGCAGCACCGGCCCAGGTGGTCTCACGATCGCTAGGAACTCAAGAGCTTCCAGACCGACATCGTCTGTCTCATGCTGGTGTCCCTTGACAGTGGGAGGGTTCTGTTATGTTGCTGTCCTCCCATATTCATTCGTCGAGTAGGTTTCCATATTCTTAGTATCTTACGAGACTCCATAGATATTTAAAATTGCTTCTTTATTTGAATAATTCAAAGAAAGCCAGAGTACCAGAGTGTTTACAAAGTGTGCATAAAAACCGTCGTTTACATTCTCTCCATCGTCGGCAGTCACTTCTGTCTGGCTTCACCAGGCAGTGACAGTCCACTACATTAGCAACAAATGGTTCCCAGTATTCAGACGTTTACACCCGCTGACATCTTTAAGACTTCACACACAGCCATTGTCCTTATGGTCTTCCCGTCCGCAACCCCGTCTCTTCAAGACCTCTGCCAGTCTTCCCTCCAGAAGCTCCACTTCTCAAAGAAAAATATTTTCTTCACCAAACCTATCACATACCTTCCCCATTTCAATATCCAATCATTAAGAATGATACTTCGAGGTGAAAGAACACTCTCTACCCTTCTGCCCCTGCTAAAACCTCTTCCACCCCTTATCAAGACCTCTTACCCCTTGCGAAACCCCACCCAAAACACGCCCCATTCCAAGACTTTTCTTAATCCTCTACTTTTACTAAATGATTTGATTGATTTGATTTGTGCCGGAAAACCCGGTAAGTTTATTGTGCACCCCATACTCATCCTGTGAGCGGTAACGCAAAAGGATTACAGAGGTCACTAAGGGTCTTAGTCAGACCCCCGTGGGTTGATATTACATGCAATACATAGTTACATAGTTTCAAATGGTAAGTTCTACCTGCTAGATGCAAAAAGTGGATACATACTTAAAATTTCAGGTATATTTTTATTATTTACAATAAGGTTTTGTGACATTTCTTGCAGGATTTGTTTAGATCTATCCCTAAACGGCTTTATTTTTTCACATTCTAAGACATAGTGTTCTAGTTTGTGTCCAAATCTTTGACCACAAACTTTACAATTTACACGATTAACATCTCCTTACTGAGACCTCTCATAACCCGTAACCCCCCGGCAAGACTTCTCACTTCCCTCTTCCCTACCAAGTTCCCTGCTCTACACCCCACTGCCAAACTATCTAGTCTCCCAGCCCTCACCCACGACCGCCGTGCCGGGGAGGTTCCCACGCGGGAGAACTGTGGGGCTGGAGGAGGTGGAGGTGGGGGGCAGGGAGGAGGAGGAGGAGGGGGAGATGACACTAGAAGGATGGGGGGTTGAAACTGCCCCAACGTGGCCAGCTTGATCCACTTGACTCACAACAACACTCACTCATAACCTCCCTCTCTCCACTTCCCTTCTCCCTCAGGATCTTTCTCATTTTCACACTTTCTTCATTGTTAGTGTCTCTCTCTTCTCATATTCTCGCTTTCTTCTGTGGAAGGAACGCTCTCTCATATTCTAACTTTAAATCTTTTGTCTCATATCTACCTTACAAGTATTCAGTCACACAAGGATGAAAGCTGATTCAGGATCCATACAGGACATAAAAAAGAAAGAAATTCAAATGACTTCAATCATCACTTATCTACGGCATTAACTTTACATACAATGGGTTTGAGTTTCATATATGGATGGATGGTTGTGAATGTCTCCTATTAAAGTGAATTTATATGTTTCAGTAGCTTGTCTACTCGGTGTAGAAAAGAGTGTGGTGAAGATGAGGTTGTCGTGAAGCTGAAGGTGCACTGAAGGTGACGAAGTGATGAAGATGAGGGTGTAGTAGAGATGAAGGTGTACTGAAGATATGGATATAATGAAGATGAGGGTATAGTGAAGGTGAAAGTATAGTGAAGATGGTCTTTGACCTGAGTTGTAAAGTTCAAATCACTGGCCATTCATGTCAAGGGTGTAGTGAAGGTGAGCGTGAGCGTGCAGATGAATTGCAATGATAGCGAAAACGGAATGGCCTTTAACCTGAAATGTAAGGTTCATGTCGATGGTCATTTGTGTCGAGGATGTAATGAAGATTACCTTTGACAAGACCCTTATAGGTTAAGCAAAGGCCTGTTAGGGTCAGATCAAAGGTCATTGGTGAAGAGGATATGAAGCAGATGAAGGTGTAGTGAAAACTGTCCCTGTTCTGGCCCATAAGATTCCAGTCAATGGTGTAAAGTGTATGGTAAAGATGAGGGTATGATAATGGTGTAGTATGGCGAAGATGAGGGTGTATTAGAGATGACTCTTGACCTGGCTCATAGAGGTTCAGATCAAAGGTAAGTGGCGTCGAAGGTATGGCTGTCGTGAACCTATAGTTTAGTGAAGATGAAGACGTATTGTAGATGCCCTTTGACTTGATCCTCATAAGGGTCCAAGCTAGGTTCAAGGCCAGCCGCAGAAGCTAGCAATGATGATAATGATCGGGGCCATAGGGCCTGAGCATGCAAGAGGGTGTGAGGCATGCACGTGACAGGTTGAATCAGGGTATAAAGCGGTCAACGAAAACCAGAGAAAGGTGTCTAGGGCCTGGATGTGGATACGGGGTTCTGTTTTCTATGTATTTTATGTGACAGCCATAGTTGAGAAAATGAAGCCATTAGAGGCTTCACCAATCGCGACTGATACTGGTTACCCATATATATACCAACAACGAGGTATTTGTTGCGAAAAATAACCTAAATACAACTCTCAACAATTCTAGCTCTAACTCCCATTATGTCACCACAGTTTACTATACTCCTACAGCCAAATGTGCCCTGCCTACAAAGCCGATGAACGGTTACTTCGTATAATCACTAGAGAGCGTCACATGCGTCAACGGTGAGGAGACTCTAATGCTGATCATGCCTTACAATAAAACCAAGATCAGCTGTCTGATTGTACAAAAGGTCATCCTGAACCTCCATCCCATTAAAGAGAACTAGTGTGATCTATACATTTCCATGGCTTGATGAAGATTGCAGGCTTCGCTGCATAGTGCTGCCACCAGAACACTATCTGGAAGGATAACAGTCCGCGTGAGAGAGGGTGCTACTAAAGCATATGCTTCAGCAGCACTCAAGAATCGTGATCGTGTAGCTTTACTCTGACTGGAGGGGAGGGGGGAGGGATATGTAGCCACAAACACTAGAGAGGACTTTTCTACACCCTTATTGACCCAGAAACGAAAGACAACACAGACAAAAGGAAACTAGATATCTTGCACCTCCTCCTCCAGCAGCCCTTTCTAAGCGTAAATACTGGCACCTGAACAAAGCTGACTGGAATAACTTACGTA
>JAYMFT010186740.1:0-11939 GCA_038088735.1 Panulirus argus
AAGGGCAACTACATATGACTCCCCAAAATATTTCAGGGATGATGCCCAGACATTAGTAAGATAGGAAAGAATATCACTAGTGGACAGTTTCAGATTAGGAATGAACCACATTCTAGTATTTAGCCATTTTCCTGGAATCCACAGTCAAACATTGCCAAACGCTGGACGTGCCAACGCTCGCGAGCGAGTGGCTCCCACTCTATTGTCTTCCAAATATAAAAAAGAAAATCGTGTAATTCTCGTGAAAGGTACATGAAAGAGGTTTAGGTTTAAAAATGCTAATCCCTTCACATCGTGAGAAATAATTAACGTCTGATCCCAATAAATGGAAAGCAATACGTTCATCAAGTTAAAGAGAGGAAAAAGATCAAGAATACAGAATATGTGTGTGTATAATTGATAAAAAAAAAAGAAGGGAATGTAAGCAAGACACGAGAGAAGGGGTTCATCCTTAGCGGTGGCGAGACGTGATGAGCGAAACGCGCGCGCATCCAAAGCGTCGGGAGGAGACGACCACGGTGGGGCGTGGGAAGTCCCCAACTGTCCCATGACGTCTCCGCACCACCGGCCAGGTTTCCGGATTTGTGCTTGTGTCGGTAGCGTGCTCCGCTTAGGAAGTCGAGAGCATCTAAAAAGCCTAAAATACAATTCCTTCGTGGTAGGCAGGATTCGTCCCGTGGATGAATTAAAACCAGTAAGTTTAACAACGATCGTCTTGTGTCATAGCGTTCCTAGGCTAGTGTTATAGGACATTTTTAAGGAACTTTGTCCACCTCTGTGTGTGTGAGCACCACGACCTCGACCTGGGACAGCTGGCCCGACTACACACAGACCTCCTCCTCTGGCCAGGAAGAAGTGTCCTTCCTAACGTAAAAGGGCAAACGATTTAAAGGTTTCTCCACCCCGCAGGAAATCTCGGAACGTTGATAGATAGAGAGCCCTTAAGCAATTTCCGGGGTGGAATAAGAAAATGCAATTTCAGTCTTTAAATTTTCAGAAATGATCCTTGTTGATTTTTTCTTTCATTGATCATCCGGGATTTTGTGAAAATTAATCACATGCAAATATATTGTCATTCTCCTTATTGGTGGTATAATGTGTGTTTGTCAGTAATATGTCGGCACACTTTAACCTTTTCTACTTGCTGTTGACGTGAATAAGTTTCTATAAAAAATGCATTTGAAATAGCAAATGAAAAACTATACTTTCAGTATATCCCAAGACCCTTTATATGTCCACGATGCAACTACGCTAACGAAAACCGAGAAATCACTGCTCTATTGCCCTTAATTTAACTTCCTGATTAACCACCGCAGTTGACGACCACTGTCACTGTCATTAGAGCCACAGCTGACACTGCTATAACCGTCACCACCACAGCTGACACCAGGCAATTTAACTTGCTTACTGCAGCAGCCAATCCTGACCTAACCTTAAGCAAACCGATTCATGCGTTTCCTAGGCTTGTAACTTCGATACAGGATCCTATGTAAGGATGTCCTTCTACGAGATTCGCACCAGCGACTTCCGGTGTTTAAGCCAGGGCAATATGACTGAGCTAACGAGTCACTTGGTACAGTGAACGGTGAATCTAGCGACTGACAGCCAGAGGATAGAATGGAGCAACATTTACGCGTCTCCAGCGGTCTTCGCTACACACCCTGTCAGTATCACCACCGCAACCACCACTATCACCACCAAAACCACCACCAAAGCTATATCCCCACCACCTCTGGGGGTTTCTGATTTATAGTCATGACGTCAGGGCAGGCAGTGAGCAAATAATCTTGTCACAAAACATTTATTAGTCCACGAGAGTTCTACCTAAAAGTGAGGAAAGCAGTTTGTTGGAAAACAAAATGAGCAAAACCAGCTGAAACTCCACAGCGAAATGAATCGTACGATATAATTTGTTATACATGAATCTGGGACATTGAGGAGGGGGAGGGGGGTCTTCCCAAACGGTAGGGGAGAACCCCCTCAATCCCAGACTCAGCCCACTCCCTCCCCAGGGGAGGAGGTGTCGGGCTTCCTGTCGCCCCCCTCCCACCTGTCGCCCCCCTCCCACCCCCAGCCTATCACAGGAGGGGGAGCGATTCCCCAGGATTCACCGGTCTTTTGCGAAAAGACCCCATTTGAAACTGGACTGGCTTCACCACCTCCGTTGTTGCTACCTTCTCCCTCCAACATCAGCACCAACAGCAGCGCCACCACCACCATCACCAACAGGGGACCTTCCGTGGTGTAGCGGCCGCCTGGAGTCAAATCCGCATGGGTTCGAATCCTGGTCCAGGCAGCCTGTCCACAGTCCACCCCCGCTGTTCATCCACTCCCTAGCGGCTGGTTGATACAATGGGTATCTGGCCCATACTATGGTGTGTATGTGTGTGTGTGTGTGTTTGTGCATATTTACAAAGGAGTAACGACATGGTAGTTGTATGCAAAGTTAAGAGACGGGGCAACACGAGTGTAAAACTCTCCTCCCGTAACACACAAAAAGTAATCACAAACAGTAATCACCAACGCCATTTGCAGCACTAACACACTGTTACCATCATCATCGCCAACTGTCACCACCTCCGTGACAACTTCCATCACCACCGCTACCAAACACCGTTACAACAACCGTCACCAATACAGCATTTTCCAGTGGTTGGTTACAAGACTGACATAAACCTGACGCGGTAGAGAGCGTAGGTTCAGTAGGGTGACCAGCAGGCGGGAACTCAGGTCTGGGGTGCATGAGACTGTACTTTAGTGAGGTGCTCGTGATGCCTTAGCATCATAAAGAACTTATCAATTCACAGCGAAGGTGGACAGCACACGATCGATCTCTGCCCTCGCCAGATAAACACTACCTCTCCCCGCGGGTGGTACACCATAATGCCATCCTCCTGACTCCCTCCTGAAACAACGTTAACCCTCGTCGTCATGCTATGCATCTCTGTTTGCACTGCACATCACACCTGCACACTCCATAATGCACAATCATTCATTTACGCAAATGTGTGGGAGATGAGAATGATAGGTATCAATATATCTCATAGTTTACAGACAAAGATGATCGTGTCACGTGGTCTTTCAGTGTTAAGTATAGTTTTGGAGTGAGTTGTGGTGTCTGGTACTTTCGTTGGTGCGGGAGAGTGGATTAGGAAGTTCTTGTGGATGCTGTCGTGACACTAGACAGAGGCCCTGGTGCCTCCGTTAATTAGTTTAGCTTAGTTGTAAAGTGCATCGTTTGTGAGGCTCGAGAACGCAGACCTCGTCTCGTTACGTGTCCCTCAGAGTGAAGTGTGCTTGAGAGGGAAGAAGATCTCCTCCAGGCTTAGTTAGGACTGTGCTTCGTCAGTAGTTTCTTTAGGGCGAGCGCAGTGCCACACCGGGCACCGTAGTAGGACTCTGCGTCGAAGACGATCATTCGTCCTTGTGTTTCAGGGACCAGGAGGAATGTCGGTGTCCAACACCCTCTTCGAGTTTGTTTGCCACATTAAGACTCTCACTCCAGAGTGTTGTAGGTCTACACCAGTGGACTTGGGTCTCCAATAACGAAATCAGTAAAAAGGGACTGACTGAGTACAGAGTTAAACAAAACCACTGGAAAAGCCCCCTCTGGCCTGCGGATATATAGAAAACTGAATTCAACAGTGCTGACTTAAGAACTCAGGGTTCTGATCACGCACCCACACTTAAATGTCACGAGTGACACGCTGAGGAGTGGTTGTGATGTGTGGTTGTGATGCTGGGGGAACCTGTTAGACTGTAAGATATCTTCATTGCCACGCAGTTGGCAGACATGTGGCCCCGAGGAGCGTGTCATGAGGTTGAGGCTTCACTCAGTGTGGAGAGTTGTATTGGATGTTACGTTCGCCTTTGTTGCTATTTATAGTCTCCGTCGAGCCCTGTCAAGGCCAGGTGTAGCGACGGGGTGAGTCGACAGGCCGGGTCACGTGTGAAGAAGAATGTCGTACCTCCGGGTCTGGTCCCAGTTAGTGCTGCTGCTGACGAAACGTACCGGCACAGGTTCGGTGCTGGCTACTGGCACAGGTGCACAACTGCAGCGTTATGGTGTATACGGACTCCACCAGCCAGTGAAGCTGCCCGGTCCTTTCACGGAGGAGGTGCGGGGTTCCCCACAAGGTCTCGACCACTGTGTTTGCCTGGGGCTGCGTTGAACGATCAACAGATAACACTGTAAGTGTCCACGGACCATGAGTGGATGAAAAACCCTGGCGATGTGGCAATCTGTTTACAGGAACTGTCCGGGAGAACATTACAAAGGCTTTTTGATTTAAGCCCTGGAACACGTCGAAACGGCCCTTCGTTGTAACGTTACGACGTTTGGTTATGACGACCCGCATATTAACCTGATCCTGAAGGGTCTGCTCAAACATGCTCAAGGGTAGTACCGTCTTATCCAAGGGTCATATCGTCGTGCCCAAGGGTAATACCGTCATGTCCAAGGGCCGTATCATCGTGCCCAAGGGTATGGGTGTCAGTTGTGGTTGGCTGGTGTCTCCATCTCTCCGCCGTGCATGGCAAAGAGAGGGCAACCAACTGGACTCTAGCTAGCATTCACCACCATGACGCTTCTTGCCGACTCTCTCTCTCTCTCTCTCTCTATCTCTCTCACAGAGCCGCCACTGAAATTATTATTGAAGTCTTGCGTCGAGTTTAAGGTGGTGTTCGAGTCTGAGAACTGCCGGGTACTTGTAAATGCGGAGGCGGCCACTTGGAGCGCTGCATTAAATATTAGCCTCACTTTAGGCGAATTTTCATCAGCTGGAAGGGGTGTCAGTTACGGTGGAGTAGCTATTTCTGAGTCCTGCTCGCTTGAATTTAAGGCGAGGCGTTGTGGTATACGTATCCACACGCTTGCCAGTACATTATGTGGGCTGGATGTCGACCCCGGCTGTAGGCAGTAGTCCAGGCAGAGAGTCAGCCGCAGTGCATCGTCTCCGAATGTAATGTTATGATCAAGAGCAGGTGTCAAGGAGGTCTTCAGTGCGAGGTCCTTCTAGTCAGGAAGAGAAACTTTGAGGATTGTTACGTTCTTTAAACCGTCCATGACTTGTGGGCTAAGGCTCCGATGATCGTACCCACTGCATGCGGCAAGGACAGGTTTGGGTAGGTCCACGTAAGTTAATGGAGTTATTAGAAGTAGTTATAGGTGCAGTAGAGTCACCTGGACCTGGACTCCAGTGTCGTAGACCTACAGGGTAAGAGTGTGTGTGTGTGTGTGTGTGTGTGACCAGCACAGACTACGGTCCTTTTGTCACGCTGTGAATGTCAAACTTTCGTCATGAAGGCTGACTTGGACGGAGAGACGACTGGACTCCCCAAAAAGGTGAATACGTGGAGGAAAAAAAGTCTTTTAGGTATCACTGGAACGAGTGTGTTAAAGCAGGAACGAAAGTTATGGCTGGGCAAGACCTAAGCCCAACACTGAAAAAGAGATAATTTCCCTAAGGTGATCAGGGAACATCCCACAACTTCCAGGTGAAGGATTTATCGATGATTTACAATGGGGACGTCGAGCCAGGGCGTGAGATCCTTTGATCCTTCATGGTCGTCCTGGGGGAAAAGTTGGGTCATTTTTCATGCGCGAACATCTCGAAAATCCTATTCACGTCCATATGGATGTGTGATTAAGCTGGGGGGGAAAAAAATGAAGTCTTATTTGTCTCTGACGTTTTCTTCGGCGTGATTGAGTTGACAAATTTGGGATGGGCGGAGGCATGGACGCGTTCGATCAATATGCCACCTTCAGCCAAGCGCTGGGTATCAGGTAGGGCCAGATAGTCGGGAAACAGGAATCCGAAGGATCCCAATTCACAATTTTCTTTTCTCTTATGGACCCTCCCAAATGGATTTCGCTAGATTCAAGAGGTAAGACACGTGTCGGAGCCTTCACTTTCCATAGTATGAAACCACCACCGCCAGACTTGTGGGGGATTTTGACGCAGAAATGTTACTCAGAGAACTGCCATGATTCTAGAAGACAGAAGAAGGAGGAGGAAATAAAGAAACGAAGTTACGTGGAAGTTGACCCAAGGTGGTGTTCTGAACGTTGAGGTGCTGGTTCTGCGTACCGCCGGGTCATGAGAGGACGTGCTAAAGGTCGGGCGGAGGACGGGTCGCGGGAGGAGGCAGTCTTCGCTTACGGGAAATCGTTGGCCTTCCAGGACCTGGGTTTTCCACTGGCTGAGGACCCCGCCTTTCACACATTTGTTGTGTATTCGTCGTAACGCTGACGCCCAGTGTTACACGGTGACATAACAGTCGTCTTGGATATTACAGAGAAACAATGGGTCGTTCGAAAATGAATTTTTCACCCAAAATAAATTCTTGTATTTGATATGGCTTTTAGTAAATCTTGAAGACGAAAATATATATATATACGTCTTGAGTACTGTGTGACGTATTTACACGTTTACGAAAACGATGGAGGTTTTATCACAAGAAATAATCATTGTAAACCCAATTTGAAATTCAGGTACTGTAATATTTACATTCCGTTCCGAAGTGGTGACGCTGTACGTTGTACTAGCCATAGCCTCGGTGAAATCTTCTCCCGAGTCCACAAACGGTTTTCAGTCCTTCACTGAAGTTGGAATGTGGCAGTGTGGGTCAACCTGCCGATAGCGCTGAAGACTGAATCTAATTACTTCATAAAGCCTAATTGGACATTGTCCATGTTGCTAAGAATACCCAAAGCGTAACTAGCTATAGTCTCTGTTATGACTATTAGAATTGTGGTAATAGCTTGACAGTTATATTAATACAGAGTCTAACACTAAACGTATACATGATTTCATCTTGCCATAAACAGTATAATCCTGAGCCATATTACACAGTCGTACTAGGGGTCCTGGGTCCTGACCAGGGAAAGTCATCTTTCTGGGCTACTTTATCGCTACTTTATCATCAGTTCTTTGAGCACGATGGTTAAGACCCTTGGGCATGATGGCCTATCTCCTGACCTGACCTTTAAGGGTCAGGTTGAAGGTCACATTATCATACTAAAGGGTCGCGAGTGTCTTGTTCAAGAGGTTAATGAAAAACAAACTAACATTTGACACTCCAGCCTCCATTGTGCGTGTCACAAAGGACTTGGTAAACAGTCAACAGTAACGTCAGTCCATCTAAGCTGGGTCCCCTTGAATCCACTCGTGCTAATGTAGCATTATTTGCTCTCTTCCTCTATTCTTCACAAGTATACTGTTCATGTGTGTTTAAACGGTGATGTCATCGAGGTTCATACACTGTCGTGGTCTGTTTACAACGTTTTCATTCCTACGTATTGACCTATTATTCCACTTTCTGACAACATCAGTTTCCGGTTATTGATTGCACTTGAAAGTGTCGCCACTGTTGTCTGCTTATTGAGTATCCTTACTTATTATCACTTATTTCTCGCTATGCTCCTAGTGTTTAAGTAAGAGTCATTTGTTCTGACGCTGCCGCCCGCTCGTATGCTGTAGATGTCGTCCGCTGCTTCGGCTTTGCCGTACTTCGTTTGACCTAAGGTTTTCTCTAACTCCTCTCTCCTCGCTTTACCTGTTCGCCGTAACTCCTCTGTTGGTAAGACGTCCGTATCCTGTTAACATATTTTTCTTACGTAATTACAACTTTACTCACCGAGGGGCGGGTTTGCATTTTGTTCCCTTTGTGTGTAAATGTTGAAGTGTCCAAATGATATATATATATATATATATATATATATATATATATATATATATGCTATTAGGGTTAATTACATATCAAGCCACATACTTTAAAGATTGTGTAAACATTTTAGATTTGTAGATCAAGGGGCTGATTTGCTGATAGGGTTTGTTCCATTTATTTTTCCTTTTTCTCAGTTCTTTTTTGAGGTGGAGAGTACAGTCTTTTTGTATCCAGTAACTTACATTAGCCTACATGAACGTGTTACATCTGGCCACCTGCTGAATAAAACAATCTCCAGTACGCTTGTAGGCCATAAGAGACTCTGGTCTGATCATTATAATTTTTGATTTGATAGGAGTAGCCAGTCTTCGCGTACCCCACTGTTATCTGTTTCCATTAACCCCAGTCGTCCTCTTGGCGGCAGTAGCCTGTCTTGTGAGATCGTTTGTGTTCCGGAGCTTCGGACGCAAAGGAGCCGCGCGAAGCAGCGACGTGAACACGCGAAATTTTGGAAGGAAGAAGTTTGGAGAGAAATGTGACTTCATCTACCCTTAACTCTGCCAGCGGTACTGTCGCGTTGCCAGGTAGCCTTGACGTCACAGGTGCTGAGTGATGATCCGTAAGGGGATAAAAATAGATGAACTATACGTTGTTTTCTCACTGTCATTCATCTCTCGTTGTAGATTTTCGCTACGTTCTCCGGCCCGGCGTTGTTTTGCCAGAGGTCGCTGTGGACAGCAGCGTATGTATGTTTACTACTCCCGTGACACCCAGATGAATTGATCGTATTAAGGCCAATGTTTTTTTTTTTTTTTTTTTTCGTTGGCGCAGCAGAAGAATCGTACCTCCCAACAGGTTGCTCGCTAATCAATAGTTTAAATAACACAACTACCGACGTGCCACTCTCTCGCATGCACCCTCGATGTATTGGCAACGAGTGGCCCAAACCCCCCCCCCCCCAAGTATTCAGTGGTGTTGGGATCTCAACAGTCATTCCGTTTGGCTTTGATAATAATGTTACCCTCGAGCGCCGCTGCCGTCGAGTCATTCTGATGCATCATTATCGGAACGAATTGAAATTCCCCACAAGCGCAGTTGCCACGCCACCTCACCACTAAACTTCTGCAGCAGCTGGTCTGCTGGTGGGTAAAGGTATTTGTTTTTCTATCTTTTGCTGATGTACAAATAAACATTGTTATAAAATCATTGTGTATATTTTTCCTAATTTTTTTTTGGGGGGAAGTAGAATCAACTGATGTAAATCAGTTGTAAAATATCTTTTAAAACCAAATGTTTATAAAACTTATACATAGATGGGTACTTCATCATTTTCTTTTTTTTTTTCCTTTTTCCAACTGGCCAAGCTTCCTCGAGGAAAATTCACAAATTGGCATTCGATTCCCACGTTGTTCTGAGCTCCCCTTAACCACCCTCCCCCCCTCCCACCCCCCTGATCCTGGCGCGACTTGAAAACTCCATCATTGTTATGAAGAACTTAGTGCGCGGTGACCTTCACTTTTGTAACAATACTGGGCGAAAATTATATTTGCCCCCGAAGTAAGTTTTTCTTTTTCTTTAGGATTATTAATCCAATTCACAGTAATAACAAAGATGTGAGGAATAGGAACATATTTTATGCCTTGATACAAAACGATTTGGAGACGAATCATTTATGCGTGTACTGGAAATTACTAATATTTTATGTAGGTGTGAATTTCAACTTTGTTTACTCTTCTGAATCGGAGCTTTCCAATAAACGACCAAAGCTGCGTACGTGCGACTTGCAGAGTGTGCATGCAACCTGCAACACGTCTTACATGTTGCTAGGGACGCTAGGAGCTGACGTAAGGCATGTATGATGGGGCTGGGAGGCACGTATGACAAGACGACAGTGTAATAATGTCTGTAAATCTTTTACAGCCACTATTTATGATTTATCTAACCATTTACTTCAGAGATGTTTCTAACTTTATCTCCCCCTCCTCCGGGGCCCGTCGGACCATGGAGCACGCTGGAACGTGGCGTATCCTAGGCTTCTTCTGACACACTAATATGTTTTAAAGTTGTGGCTGATACGCTGAACTTACACAAGAGTTCGCACTGCACGTCACTGATACACTTCACGGGTTTTGACATGACAGGCTGTAAAGATTTGCAGCTGCTAGTCCTTTTTTTTTTTCTCTCTCTCTCATGGCAACGCGTTGATCACTTACGTATTCTCAAAATTTCATTAATGCTAAATGTTTTGGTGCAGGAGACGTCAGGTTTCACTACATCCCTGAAGCAGAGGGTTGCTAGTGGGGTATTATAGATACTACACATGGGGGAAAGTCTTCATAGCTGAGTAATTTCTCTTAGGGAAATTGTTGCTGGGTCACTCATACCCACACACCTCAATAAAACTTCTAAAACACGTACATTCGTCATCCTTAGATGCACACACACAATCACGCGTGCACACACACACTTACATGAATACACATTAAGATCCATGCTTGTTTAAACTTCACATAAACACACACACACACATACACACACACACACACACACACACACACACACACGCACACATACACACACACACACAAATACACACACACACACACTCTCGGAGATGCACTACGCTAAAGAAATAATGCACCATTGGGGTTTTGAGTATCACACGTCACGCTGGTCCTTGCGGTTTTATGCGCCACCAAAGCGACCCGAAGGAAATTCCTCATAACTCCTGCAGGCTCCCCATTAGCTCCGGGTATTCTTTCAGCACATGGCGAGAACTGCAGAGCCATTTGTGGAATGTTTCTTTATGGGAGAGGAAAGGCACTGAGGGACTTTTTATCTGAGGTGAATGTCATTAATGTTGATTTTTTTTTTTGCCGGGGGATCAGATTTATGTATACTTTTGATGGTAGCTGGGCAGCGGTGGTGATGGGTGGTAATGGAAGCCTCGCGACGGGAAAATAAATGAGGCGATGCACCGGTGGCTCGGGAATTATGATCCAGAGCGTTTGCCGGAGTTTCCTTGGCTTCAGATATATATGCATTGTGACGCTCATGAATCCTCCCCCATATATATATATATATATATATATATGATACACACAGGATAGTGCTCCCGAATACTGCCTGAAATTGTTTTTTTCGAAGGCGAGAGAATTTGCCGCGAGCGACGGTGCATCATGGGTAGTCCCGTCCCGCAGAGACGCAGTCCCCTCCACACACAGAGGGAGGCAGCGGTTACATATTACCCGCAGACAGTGGTACATCCAGAGACACAGACGTTGACGTGGCTGCAAGCACGGCACAGACCTAGACATGAATACATCCACACACATACACACACACACACACAGTCGCTCACACGCCTATGGTTTGACTCGGAAATGCCCGTAAACGTGAGCAAAGACACTGCTATGGTCAAACGCGGACATGCTTTCATCGAAGGTCGGAAGGTCCTCAACCTTTTGCCTTCCCAAGCTCGCTGGTTAAGACCTGAGGGTCAGGGAGAAAGTTAAAATGGTTAATGTAGGGTGACCGCTGCTTCGTGGCTTCTGGTGGTGGTCTTGGTCCCTGTTAACTTGTTATGCAATGCTCTCGTCTGACTGGGCGTGAAGACCATTGTTTGTAGATGGCCAGCGGTCCCTAGTCGACCTTAACTCGCGTTTTCTTTTCCTACTGACGTAGAGAGCGTTTACCGGGTATGAGTGTGTGTGTGTCCTTGCGTGCAATTCTTGACTCATTGATCCTTGTGAGTGGTGAAGAGCTTCTCGTACTCAGAAATACCGTTTAGCAGGTCATTGGCAGACACTCCCACCATTGCTGTTGGCGGAATTCCCGCGTATGGCAGCCGAAACCACAAAAAACGATAGTTCACTTTCTGTGTCCTGTATTGTGAAACATGGTGGTAACGTTTGAGTCCTCCGCCTTGCATATATGTATGGTTTGAAATGATGTAGACATGGCCAGAATATTTTTTTCTTTTTTTTTGTTGGAGGCTCCAGTCACGGACAAAAGTTTACATCAAGGGCCTGGCCCTAATTGAAATATAGAGAGAATTGAGAAAGGGGGAAAAACAGACAGGGAAATCATTTACAAATTTTTGAGAAAGTGAAAAACATGTCTCTTGAAACGAGCCATGTCATAGTTATTGGGAAAGACATGAGACGGTAGAGAGTTCCAAAGCTTTCAAGTGTGGGGAAAGAAGCAGTCATCAAAACGGCACACCCTTGAGTTGCCGATGGCCACACAATAATCATGTGACGCAGCAGCTT